>CAWUFW010017349.1:0-266091 GCA_963921515.1 Calotriton arnoldi
ATCTTTTACTTGCATATATCTTTCATAATATGTGGGGCTATTTAAGATTATTTTGCTTTCTTCTCTCCATGGGTAGTGAAGCATTAATAATTCGCGGTAATAGTTCTCAGAGTCATTGTTTTTGTTAAACCTGCAGTATTGTATGATTTTTCTAAATGAGCGTTTAGTGATAGTACAATTTGTCCCTATTTCGTTTTTTAGTGTGTCTTGCTCTATGGTCTTTATTTCGAGTTCTTCTTCGTCTGAGCTATAAAAATTTGTTTCAGTGAGTAAATTGTCACTGTCATTTTTATCCTGTTGTAGTTTTTTTTTGGAGTTGTAATTATAAGTAGCAACAAAATCAGCTAATGTACACTGTTCTAATGTTTTTGGGCGATTGCAATATTTTGCTATGATGTTTTCACATTGGATATTAGTCGATGTATCGGGCAAAGAATTGATAGTATCTACATCTTTCAGTAAATAAGTTCTTTTTTCAGGGGGGCTAGTATTAATAAATACAAATGATCGTGAACTTTTCCGTAATGGAATTTGAAGTATGAGATAAGCTGCTTCTTGAGCACTTATTTCTGTACAGTTTAGGAATGTATTGCTTATGTGTCTAAGTTGTTCTTTGACATTAGTATTATGAGCTACTTCTTTTGCAGCTTGTGCAATTATTTTGCTCATTTCCCTTTGTGATTTACTGATATAGGAAATGATGTAGACAGCACAAGCATATGCATCTAATATATACTGCACATCTATGTTTGCTCTCCAAGCTCTAAGAAGTATTGTATTATAGTTATTAATAAAGCATTCTGCTAGTAATCTTTTTTTTAAAAAAATTGTTTTTTCTATTAAATATTGTATACATGTAATGTACTGCTTATTATCCATTTTTATTAATTCTAAGAACTGAGTAAAATCCAGTGTATAAAACTCTGGAGTATTCATTGTTTCATGAATAGATTGAATTTTTTGTTGCATTTCTTTGTCTGCAGAATCATGCGGCAAAGATTCAAGTATTATAGTTTGTGACATTGGATATCTTGGATATTGATATTTGCATGTCCGTTTGTTTTTCTTCTGCAATTTTTGGTATGTGCATGCTTTTGTAGAGGCAGCAACTGCTCTAACTCTGGTTGTTGTGATTTACTGCAAGTAATATATTTGTCTATAAATGTAATGACTTCTGGTAACTTTGCTATTCCATATAGTGGTGCATTTTCAATCCATAATAATGCGTGTATATGTGGTGAACCTCTTTGTTGGAATTCAACTCTGTAAAAGAAGTCTTTTAATTTTCCAATAGGGTTCGTTGTATC
Source organism: Calotriton arnoldi (assembly GCA_963921515.1). NCBI lineage: Eukaryota > Metazoa > Chordata > Amphibia > Caudata > Salamandridae > Calotriton > Calotriton arnoldi. Next base: position 1,308 of record CAWUFW010017349.1, read on the forward strand.
CATTATCACGCAATTAAATAATTTCCTAACTTGAAAGTCGAAATGCCTAGCACAGGTAATTGGATCTCCCTGTATTAATTTACATTTTGTTTCCCAAGACATTTCTTTAAATTCTTGTTCAGTGCATTCTTGTAGATTTTGCACTCTTAATAATATATTAATTAAGTGGCGCCATCTTGTTTCTGCGGCAGATAGAGTGAGGAAAAACGTTGGTATCCCAAGTTGTCTTATCATAGCAAAGAAATCTTTTTTGCAGTGCTCCCAATATGGTGGTGAACTGCGAATAGTTTTTAGTATTTTATACCCTTCATTATATCGTAAGATGCTTTCTAAGCTATTTTTTATGTCTTTTGCAGTAATACATTCACCATTAGCGAAATATTTGCGCAAAGATATATTCATTTTACCTTGTATTTGTTTTATGTGCAATTTTTTTACTTTAAAGAAAATATTAGTAATTGATTTAGCTACTCTTCTATCATAGCTCCTTAATTCCCATTGGCATATTGTACTATAATGTACAGGTAAGTGTCTATCATTATTGTTAGGTCTTCGATTGCCAGCAACAATTGTTGGGAAAGCTAAAAATTGTGAATCTTTGTCTTCATATAAACCTCTAGGTGTGTTATGTTCAGCAGGTGCTAAACATAAGACATTGAGACTATCAGTGGTAATTGTTTCATTTATTAATAAGGTATCTAAATTTCCAGCTTCTATGTTGTCTGAACTACTTGTTGAATTATCTTGTTCTGATGTTTCACTGCAATTGTTTATTTCGGGTGGTATATACTTCCAATCTGGATTAATAGTGATTCCATGTTCTTTAAACATGTCACTTTTTATTGCTAACCATAGTGCTGCTCGTTTTACTTTATTTGGTCTAACATTTTCAAAATGTGTAAATGATTTAAAAGCTATCTTTCTTTTTAATTTAATTGGTATTGTCATGTCGTCATTAATTTGTCTTGGCAAAATTGTAACTGTTGTCATAACATCTGCAGGTACATTAACAACTGCGCCTGATAATGACTTTTGAGATCCACGAGGTAGTGTTCTAATTTGTATAAAAGGAATTCTTGGTGAAACTAATCTTTCTTCTAAATTATGCAATTTTAATTGCTTTGGTATTTTTTCGAATTTCATTCCATTTATAAATGAGCATGGTGGTATTTTATCTTTGCTAATATATATATAGCAAGTACTACATATATAGTGTGTTTTTTGTAGCTAATGTTACATTGGATAAATCTTGGGTGAGGGGTAATTCCTATTGTGTTCTTTAGCGATTGCTTATGCCATAATTGGTTGCAAATGGTACAAATGTACTCTGGCCCATATAAAATTTCCTTATGGAAAGCAGTTATTATATCTGTTGCTACCATATCTGTTTGATTATCCATACTATTGCTTACTATATTGTGTCTGTTGCGTTGTACACATTGCCTTTTGGTTGATAGTATTTCTTCTGGTACACAAGCTTTGCATGTTCTTTTTTGTTTCTTTAATAATGTGTTAGCATCTACAGTATTAAATGTAGTGCTAATAAGTCTTGCTTGTACTGTAGGCATTGTTGATGGTGTACTTAAACTGTTAATGCTTGTATTGTTAGGATTTGTATCTGTTACTTCACAACTATTAGTGCTAGGCATGATAATATTGCTTACTATGTTTATTGTTCTCCCTGTTCTATGCACACATAGGGGCCGATTCCGATCTCGGCCGGTAGGGCTCCGAATCGGATTCGGCTTAACCGGATCCGATTCGGAGCCCTATTTCCCGACCGATTCGTACGCGCGTCCGGGCGAGCGAGTACGATGCGACCGCTCTGACCGACACGATCCCGGGTCTAACCGCACCAACCGACTCGCTCGGACTCGACTCGCACCGCGCAATGGAGACGTTCCCCGGCCGGGTAAGTACGATGCGCGCCGCGAGCAGTCCGACCGAGCCGCGCACTCTGGCTCCAAAGAGCAGTTGGAGCCGTACTTTGGGGGTCCGTGTCGGACCCCCCTGTACGTGTAGCCGCGCGAGTCGCACACAGGGGGACCCATGGGTCCCCTACCTGTGCGTGTACGGCGCGAGTCGCTTCGCCGCGTACACGCTGTAGGGAGTGCCCTTGTCCGCCTCGCACCCATTGAGTCAATGGGAGCCCGCGTACGCGTTGTACGACAGGCTCCCATTGACTTCAATGGGAGTCCGACCGAACCGAGTCCGATGGCATACGTGCGCATCGTACTCGCTCGGTCGGGCTGCATGGGTCCGATTCGGTCGGAAATCTCTCCGGGTCCGGCTCGGTCGGAGAAATTTCCGGCCCGAATCGGAATCGACCCCATAGTGTTTTGTTAGCTTCTACTGTTACGATTTTCTTGTATTTTGTAAGTGCATTTTGAAGAGTTTTTTTAGTTACTGTTTGTATGTGTATTGGAGTTAACTCAAATGCAACATGATTTTCATGTGGGACTTTTATGCTGTTTGCAAGTTGTATAATATAATCCACTAGGCTTTTAAAAGAAGATTTTTCAATAGCAATGCATGTTCCATTAGGATGAGGCATTCCTTTGTTATCTCGGCTATGTGAATCAAATACAAAGTATGTTTGTTGATTCGCAAAGATAGAAACAACATATGCATTCATACGTAGTAAAATGCCACTATAACGATGTATAGATATATTTAGTGCATTTTGTATATCTGGGTAGGAAGGACTGATACAATGTAGTACGTCACCATAATAAGGTTCTTTTAGTGATAGTGAGTATATATAGCCATTGTGTTCTATATATTTAGGTAAGTCATCCGGATGCATAAGCTCCTCTTTATTAAAAGAATGCATTTCTGTATATAAAGCATCTCCTAATCCCATTATAAAATGCAAATCATTGGAATCCCATGTATTGATTGGTTTACAAAGATTATGTATAATTGCAAAAGTACTATTTGGTAGACATTGTTTTCCTCGAGAAAGAGCATTAAATTTTGAATGCCCTTGGTGATAGCTAGCTTGTATAATTCTATCCATAGTATATGTAGCTGCTTATATGTATTGTTATATATATTGGTTGTATCTAAATGTTGTATTTTGTGACTATAGTATATTTTCAATGCATTTGCAGGTGATGCTTTCAGTATTAAACAGTTTGTGAAAGAAGTTTGTACCTTTCTTTTATTTGGTAGCCTTGTTGAGTGAAGCAATGCACCTGAAAGTAAAACAGAATGGGATAAAAAATTATTGTTTGTCCGTAAAACAGAATGAATGAAACATTGTTTTGTACAATACCAAATGCATTTTGTGACAAACATTTTTTCTAAAAATTAGATAGAACATTTTAGCAAATTTGAAAAGATATTGGTATTATAGAAAATTCACATGTTAGCTGTGTTATGGCAAAGGGTGATTTGTGTGCAATAGTTTTTGCATTGATGTGAGGTTAAGGTATTGCCATTTCATGCTAATGTCTTTTATTTATGTTTATAATTATTATGGGAGTAAAAAGGCCTAGCTATTTACAATGTTAGTATGTGAAAGTTGTATAAATGTGAAAGCTTTTGTACTACATATGCTTATTAAGGACTTGTGCGTTGTTGTTAGGTATATATATGGCGCATTGTATTTAGAGACACTTGTGGCAAGTAAACTAAAGTTCAATGGAGGAGGTATAAAAGTGTTATATTTGTTTTAAAATGACTGCTATTTGTATGTTCCTGTTTTTTTTTGTGAATTAATACTGGTGAAGGAATCTAAAGTATTTACAGGCAAAAGATATTTGGAAAGAGTGGTAGAAAGAAGTTTTAGTTGAGTGAGAAAATTGGGCTAGAAGATATATTGAGAGAAGTATAGGCTGAGAAAAGTTAGTGCATTGAACATGTCAAAATGGAAAAAAGTGATAAATAGATAGATTTATAAGTACATGAAAAGTATATAGATGCATAAAGGAGTTAAGTATATGGTATAAAAGATATTGATTGGTGTATAGAATGAGATATTGCCTAGTGCATTGTAAATGGTAAATTATTAGAAAGTGATAAATATATAGATTTGTAAGTTCTATGATTTTGTGGTTGTGAATAGTGTGTGCTAGGTATGTTAAATAGGAAAATGAGCATCATTTATAGCCCTGATAGTGGTTAGTTGTGAACAGGTTGAAAGACACAACTGCAGTTGTTTTGTTTGCTTTTACTACTTCCTGTATTGTGTTCACTGTAATCTGGGGCATAGGTAAGTTGCAATGTAGAAGTTGGAGGAGATTAATTTGGAGTGCTTGGAGCAAAGCTTTAAGGGGCGTGGGCAAGTATGAGGGGAGCCAATGGTGTGCTGGCTTGGTGTTGGGGGTCGGGGAGTTGTTTTTGTTATTTAGAATGTTATAGGAGATAGACAGACTTATTCTACAGTTTTGTTTACTGCAGATATGGGTCCATTAACTTGGAATGTAAGAATTGTGTTTGAAGAAAACTTTACTCTTTTTCGTTGCCGGAAAATGAAGTATACTGGTTGTAGTAAACAGAGTTTAAACAGCTCACAGAAGTATGTTTGATGTAGAATATTGTTGTTGCTAAGGGGGAGTGGGGGGAGGTAAGGGGGCTTGTTTTACTTGTTTGTGAACACAAAATGGTGGCTGGGGGTGCACTGTTTTAACATACATGTTTTAGAATAGAGCAAAGGAGAAAATTGGAGGGCAAACTGAATTGTTAATAGGACTGAGAGGGATACTGAACAGTGTGTGGACTGCAAATTGCACAATTGAACATGTGAAATGTAAGCAATTATGGACAGGGAAAACGAGAAGTGTAAAACACAAAAGAGGTGATAAATTATGCAATCAGATGCAGAGTAAAACTCTAATTTTTAAGTGTAACAAATACATGCAAAGACAGTAATCTGAGTAAGAGAAAATAGTTCCCCTAACAACTTTAGTTTTGGAGAAGAGACAGTACTAGTATGTGTGATTTCTATTTGCTGTACTTTGCTCACTGCGATATGGGGCACAGGTAGACTGCAACTCACATGATGTAGGAGAATTATTTAGGGTGCACCTAGCAAAGCCTTAAGGGGTTTGGGCAAGTGTGAGGGAAGGGCTCAGAGTTTGTTTGTAGGGCAATCGCTAATTGCTAATAGTGTGCTAGTATGGGGATGGGGAGCTGCTTGTTTTGTTTAGATTTTGGTAGATACAGATAAGCTGGATCTATACTTTAGACTTCTGCATGGAAGGCGTCAGTAATGTGCAATATGCCAATATAGCTTTAATAAAACTGTACTGTGTTTGTTTGGGAAAAAATGAAGTGTACAGGCTGTAGTAAACACAGTGTAAACTGCTCACAGAAGTACTGTGTGATGTGGAATATGCTTGTGCAGGATGGGGAATGGGTGTGAGGCTGAGAGCTTAGTTGTACTGGTGTGCGAACAGACAATGGTGGGTGTGGGTGTACCACTTTAATATACATGTTTTATTACAGAGTAAAGGTTAAATGTGGAGCTAAAACTGAATTGTTAGTAGGAATGAAAGGAATAAAGTACAGCGTTTTTACCTAATGTCACAAATGAGTATGTTAAATGGAAGCAATTATGGTTATGAAAAATACAAGTTTAAAACACAAAACAGGTGTACAAATATGCAATTACAGGTATGTTAAAACTACAATGTTAAACTGTAATAATTGCATAAAAAGACAGTAATTATAGAAAGGGAAAGTGGTTTTTCAGCGACTTTGTTTTTGTGGAATAGATAGTAGTAATGAGTTTTGTTATTACTTTTTGGACTCTGCTCACTGTAATCCGGGACAGAGGTAGGTTTCAAAAATGGCTTAGAGTTATTTGTGGTGCACCTAGCTAAGCTTTAAGGGGCTTGGGAAAGTGTGAGGGGAGGGCTGTTTTTTGGCTATTAGCTGTTTATGGAATAGTCTGCTGGCCTGGGGGTGAGAGGTGGGGAGCTGCTCGTGTTGTTTAGAATGTCCTAGTAGACAGACAGGCATAATGTATTCTTTAGACTTTGGCAGGTAAAGGGCTTACTAACTTGTAATGTAAAAAAACTGTTTGAATTGAACTTAAGTTTGTATCCTGTCGAAAAAATAAGTGTACAGGGTGTAGTAAACACAGTTTAACCAGCTAACAGAATCACTGTTTGCTGTGGAATGTTTATGTTGTTGGAGGGGGAAGTGAAGGTGATGTAGGGTGGCTGGTTTTAGTGGTTTGTGACTAGAAAATGGTAGCTGGGGATGCATTGTTTTAACATACAGGTATTAGCACTGCCTAAAATAGAATTTTGGAGAGAAAACTGCTGTGTTACTTGGACTGAGAGGGATAAAGTACAATGTTTGGATTGCAAATTTTCTAATTGTATACGTTTAATAGATGCAATTATGGGTGGGAGAAAAGCACAAGTGTTAGACAGAAAGAAACTGGTAAAAGAGAATAAATATTTGGGGTGCAATAAGCAAAGCTGTAAGGGTGTTTGGCAAGTGTGAATAGACAGTTTAGAGTTACTTGTTAGGAAATAGCTAATGGTGTGCTGGTATTGGGGTGAGGGCTGATGAGCTGCTTGTGCTGTTTAGAATGTTGTAGGAAACAGACAGCCTTGATGTATATTTTGGACTTCTGCAGGTAAAGGCGTCACTAATTTGCAGTGTAACAATATTGTTTGAATAAAATTTTACTCTCTCTGTTTGTGAAATAGCAAGGTGTACAGGCTGTAATAAACATAGTGTAAACAGTTCCTAGAAGTACCAAACATCATATTAACTGTTTCCAGCAGCAATGGTAAATATCGGGCTTGTTTTTAATGTCTTCATTTTGGTTTTGTGCCCTGTGCTTTAAAAGTAAGTACCCTATTTGTGTGCTATTGCCAGATCTAGTAACTTTGCCAGTGCTTGTTTTAATTGTGGCTGAGTTACGTGCTTGTAAAGAACAGCCTGTTCTTAATTAAATACATGTCCCCGTTTATCCTATTCGGAAACACTGTATGATTTTGTAGAACTGAAAACCTTCCGCCTCCATATTTTATAGTCCTTATTTAACAACTAGGCTGCAGTGAGAGTTGTTTTGGGCCAATAAGCCCAACATAGTTGCATTTTATGTGTTCGGCCAACTTACATTTGTGTATACTATACTACTGAGTAGCATAATTGTTGATGGTGAAGAACTGTTTGTACGTGGGATGAGAGGATTCGACATGCTGAGGGGGTGGGGGGGGAATAGCTTTTGTTGGGCTGGCTAATGAAACGCATATTTTGTAGTGAGCGCCACTCCTTGGACACCTCTGGGTACTGAGTCGAATAGTGTTCCAGGTTTGGAGGGTTGTTGCGCCATGGATGGGCTGGGACGACAAACTTATACGAGAGTGTCCTGTGGGCAGGTACATTGGTGGTATGAGTGGTGATTGTGGGAGTGGGGGTTTTATTGGCATTTCGCAGGTATGGTGTGTGGTAGTAGTGCCGGTCAGGCGGTGACGTGGGCGGGGGAGGGGTACGGTGGGGGGTAGGAAAGTATTATTGAGGCCGAATACACGTAAGTAAGCATTTCAATAAATGAAAAAAATTTGGTTGTGAGTGTTGCATTGCTAAATGTGATTTTGTGCTTAGGAGATGTGTGGGACAAGGGCCATATATGCTTTTGTGAGGAGCTGCATACTAAGGTTTATTTGCACAAATCCTATTTTCTGTTTTAGCTACGGCACACCCTGTTGGTGTATCAGGATGCCTTGGGGGAGGTCTATGGGTATAATGGTGTTGAGTATTGGGTGCTGATGGGCAACTTAAGAAAAGGCCAGATTTGTTAGGATTTTTTTTTACTATTTATTAATGAGTCTTTTATATAGAAAGATTTTATTTAGATGGTTTTTGTATTGAATCTGCTAATGTTATTAAGAAATTTTGTATTTTACACTACAGTGACAGTAGTGCAAAACATGGAGTAGAGATGCAAACAAAGGTAATTTAAATTCTGAAAGTTTGTACTATTTTGTATGTTTTAGTAGATAGTACTTAAATGTATTTGTTAGCAATGTTTTGTGGTAACTTGTCTTTTATGCCTGTTGTTGCCCTCTACAGAGCTGAGAACTTGGACCAGTGAGTGACGGCAAAGGTGTTTTTTTTTAAAAATGGTGGCTTTACTGTATTTAATGTGTGGATGTATGTAAGTGGTAAATAGAAAGTGTAATTAATTATATTTGTTAAGTGTTTGTGAATACTGTGTATTTAATATGTTGCAAATGTGTTGCTATTTGTTGTTAATACGCACTACATGCTTATGTCTATTGAATCTGCTAATGTTACAAATATAATTTTTTTTCTACACTTTAGATACAGGAGGACAAAACATTGAGTAGAGCTAAAAAACAAAGGTAAGCTTATTTTTTTTAGTTTATGCGATGTTGTTTGTTTTCATAGATAAAATTCAAATGTGATTGTTAGCAATGTTTTGTGGTAACTTTTCTTTTATGCTTCTTGTTGCCTTCTAGAGAGCAGACAACACGGAGCAGCGAGCAACGGCATAGGTGAGTTTTTTTTTAAAATGGTGACTTTACTGTATGTGTGGTAGTATGCAAATGTTAAATAGAAAGTATAATAAATTACAATTGTTAAGTATTTATCAATCCTGTGTATTGAATATGTTGTGAATGTGCTGCTATTCGTTGTTAATACGCGCATGTAATTAGTTGTAACTGCATGTTTTGCTATCTTTGTAATACCTTACTATACTGACCGGACGTGAGAAGTCTGAGCAGCAAGGGAAGTAAAAGCTGAATCTTTTGTTATGTTCATTACTTTGTGTGTTAACTGGTTTTCTATTGTAAATGTTATTGTTTCAAAAGTATTGTGTGTAATTATGTATTAAAAATGTGTATGTCATTATGTGGCGAATCTACTGTGTATTGTTTGTTAATGCGTTTGTGTACTTTACGGTATGTGCCAATGTTTATGTTATTTTGTGAAGTCCATCCCATTGACTAGCTGCTAGAAGATGGAGCAGCAAGGTAAGTAGTAAATTAATATTTTTTCTCTAATGTTTGTATTACTTTATGTGTTTATATTTTTGTAATGTAAATGTTATTGTTTTACAATATTTTTTTTACAGTTATTTATTAATATTGTATATTTTAGTATGATGCAAATCTGCTGTGTAATGTTTGTTACTACGCACGTGTATTTTACGGAAGCTAATGTCTATGCTAATTTTGTGATGCCCCACCCCAGTAACCGGACCGGAAAAGACGGAGCAGTAAGCGAAGTGAAAGGTAAGTTTTATTTCGTTTTGTTGTTACAACTTTATGTGTTGACTGTTTCCCTATTGTAAATGTTATTGCTAAACAAAATTATGTATTGCAAGTATGTATTTATGTAGTATTTTAGTATGTTGCGAATTTGTATTGTAGTATGTTGCGAATCTGCTGTTTAGTGTTTATTGCATGTGTCTAATTTACAGTACTATCATGTTTATGCTATATTTGTTAGGCCCCACCCTAACGGCCGGACGGGAGAAGACGAAGTAGCGAGGAAGGCAAAAGTAAGTTTACTTTGTATGTTGCCAGCACTGTTTCTGTTAACTGTTAATCTATTGTAAATGCTATTGGTTTAAAAAAATATGCTACGCAACTATTTATTAATATTGTTCATTTTGTTATGTTGCGAATCTGCTTTCTGTAGTTTGTTAATGCGTGCGTATATTCCCTGGTACTTGGCAATATTTATGCTCTTGTAGTGATGCCCCACCCTACCGACTATACGTAAGAAGACAGACTAGCAAAGGAAGTAAAAGGTAAGCGTTGTTTTGTATGTTGTCACTACTTTGTGTTTACAGATTTGCTATTGGAAATGTTGTTGCTCAATCAAAATGTGTTTGCAATTAATCCTTAATATTGTATTTTTAATATTATTGCAAATCTGCTGTGTATTGTTTTGTTATTGTGTGCGTGTAATTGACGGTACCTCTGTGACGAATCTGCAGTGTATTGTTAGTTAATGCGCGCATATAATGTACAGTTCTTGTTTTGTTTGCTGCGTATTGTTTGTTAATGCGTTTGTGTACTTTATGGTACGTGCCAATGTTCATGCTATTTTGTGAATCCCACCCTACTGACTAGCCGTGAGAAGACGGAGCAGCAAGGTAAGTAGTAAATTAATATTTTTTCCTATAATTTTTTTATTACTTTATGTATTTAGTATTTTTGTAATGTAAATGGTATTATTCAAAAATATGTTTTGCAGCTATTAATATTGTATATTTTAGTATGTTGCGAATCTGCTGTGTAATGTTTGTTACTGCACACGTGTATTGTACGGAAGCTAATGTTTATGCTAATTTTGTGATGCCCCACCCCAGTAACGGGACCGGAGAAGACGGAGCATCGAGCGAAGTGAAAGGTAAGTTTTGTTTCTTTTTGTTGTTACAAATTTGTGTTGACTGTTCCCCTATTGTAAATGTTATTGCTAAACAAAATCATGTATTGCAACTATGTATTTATGTAGTAGTTTAGTATGTTGCGAATCTGCTGTTTAGTGCCTATTGCATGGGTCTAATTTACAGTATTATCATGTTTATGCTATATTTCTAATGCCCCACTCTAACGCCCGGACGCGAGAAGACGAAGTAGCGAGGGAAGGCAAAACAAAGTTTATTTTGTATGTTGCCAGCACTGTTTCTGTTAATTGTTAATCTATTGTAAATGCTATTGGTTTAAAAAAATATGCTACGTAACTATTTATTAATATTGTTCATTTTGTTATGTTGCGAATCTGCTCTCTGTCGTTTGTTAATGTATGCGTGTATTTTCTGGTACTTGGCAATGTTTCTGCTCTTGTAGTGATGCCCCACCCTACAGACTATACGCAAGAAGATGGACTGGCAAAGGAAGTAAAAGGTAAGTGTTGTTTTTTATGTTGTCACTACTTTATGTGTTAACTGTTTTTCTATTGTAAATGTTATTGGTTCTAAAAGTATTGTGTGTAATTATTTATTGAAAATGTGTATTTTATTATGTGACGAATCTACTGCGTATTGGTTTTTAATGCGTTTGTGTACTTTACGTTACGTGCCAATGCTGATGCTATTTTGTGAAGCCCACCCCACTGACTAGCAGCGAGAAGACGGAGCAGCAAGTAAGTAGTAAATTAATATTTTTTTCCGTAATTTTTTAATTACTTTATGTGTTTAGTATTTTTGTTATGTAAATGTTATTGTTTAAAAATATTCTTGGGCAGCTATTTATTAATATTGTATATTTTAGTATGTTGCGAATCTGCTGTGTAATGTTTGTTACTGCGTTCGTGTATTGTACGTAAGTTAATGGTTATGCTAATTTTGTGATGCCCCATCCGAGTAACCGGACGGGAGAACACGGAGCAGCGAGCGAAGGGAAAGGTAAGTTTTATTTCGTTTCGTTGTTACAACTTTATGTGTTGACTGTTTCCCTATTGTAAATGTTATTGCTAAACAAAATTATGTATTGCAAGTATATATTTATGTAGTATTTTAGTATATTGCGAATTTGTATTGCAGTATGTTGCGGATCTGCTGTTTAGTGCTTATTGCGTGTGTCTAATTTACAGTACTATCATGTTTATGCTATATTTGTTAGTCCCCACCCTAGCGGCCGGACGGGAGAAGACGAAGTAGCGAGGGAAGACAAAAGTAAGTTTATTTTGTATGTTAACAGCACTGCCTCTGTTAACTATTAATCTATTGTAATTGCTATTGGCTAAAAAAAATATGCTACGCAACTATTTATTAATATTGTGATTCTTATGTTGCGAATCTGCTTTCTGTAGTTTTTGCTATGTTTGTGATACCTTACCACACTGACCGGACGTGAGAAGACTGAGCAGCGAGGTAAGTAAAAGCGAAATTTTTTGTTATGTTGATTACTTTGTGTGTTAACTGGTTTTCTATTGTAAATGTTATTGTTTCAAAAGTATTATGTGTAATTTTGTATTAAAAATGTGTATGTTATTATGTTGCGAATATACTGCGTATTGTTTGTTAATGCGTTTGTGTACTTTACGGTACGTGTTAATGTGCATGTTATTTTGTGAAGTCCACCCCATTGACTAGCCGTGAGAAGACAGAGCAGAAAGCTAAGTAGTAAATCAATATTTTTTCTCTAATGTTTGTATTACTTTATGTGTTTATATTTTTGTAATGTAAATGTTATTGTTTTACAATATTTTTTTTGCAGTTATTTATTAATATTGTATATTTTAGTATGATGCGAATCTGCTGTGTAATGTTTGTTACTGCGCACGTGTATTTTACGGAAGCTAATGTCTATGCTAATTTTGTGATGCCCCACCCCAGTAACCGGACCGGAGAAGCCGGAGTAGCAAGCGAAGTGAAAGGTAAGTTTTATTTCGTTTCGCTGTTACAACTTTATGTGTTGACTGTTTCCCTATTGTAAATGTTATTACTAAACAAAATTATGTATTGCAAGTATGTATTTATGTAGTATTTTAGTATGTTGCGAATTTGTATTGTAGTATGTTGCGAATCTGCTGTTTAGTGTTTATTGCATGTGTCTAATTTACAGTACTATCATGTTTATGCTACATTTGTTAGGCCCCACCCTAATGCCCGGACGCGAGAAGACGAAGTAGCGAGGGAAGGCAAAACAAAGTTTATTTTGTATGTTGCCAGCACTGTTTCTGTTAATTGTTAATCTATTGTAAATGCTATTGGTTTAAAAAAATATGCTACGTAACTATTTATTAATATTGTTCATTTTGTTATGTTGCGAATCTGCTCTCTGTCGTTTGTTAATGCATGCGTGTATTTTCTGGTACTTGGCAATGTTTCTGCTCTTGTAGTGATGCCCGACCCTACAGACTATACGCAAGAAGATGGACTGGCAAAGGAAGTAAAAGGTAAGTGTTGTTTTTTATGTTGTCACTACTTTATGTGTTAACTGTTTTTCTATTGTAAATGTTATTGGTTCTAAAAGTATTGTGTGTAATTATTTATTGAAAATGTGTATTTTATTATGTGACGAATCTACTGCGTATTGGTTTTTAATGCGTTTGTGTACTTTACGTTACGTGCCAATGCTGATGCTATTTTGTGAAGCCCACCCCACTGACTAGCAGCGAGAAGATGGAGCAGCAAGGTAAGTAGTAAATTAATATTTTTTCCCGTAATTTTTTAATTACTTTATGTGTTTAGTATTTTTGTTATGTAAATGTTATTGTTTAAAAATATTCTTGGGCAGCTATTTATTAATATTGTATATTTTAGTATGTTGCGAATCTGCTGTGTAATGTTTGTTACTGCGTTTGTGTATTGTACGTAAGTTAATGGTTATGCTAATTTTGTGATGCCCCATCCGAGTAACCGGACGGGAGAACACGGAGCAGCGAGCGAAGGGAAAGGTAAGTTTTATTTCGTTTCGTTGTTACAACTTTATGTGTTGACTGTTTCCCTATTGTAAATGTTATTGCTAAACAAAATTATGTATTGCAAGTATATATTTATGTAGTATTTTAGTATATTGCGAATTTGTATTGCAGTATGTTGCGGATCTGCTGTTTAGTGCTTATTGCATGTGTCTAATTTACAGTACTATCATGTTTATGCTATATTTGTTAGTCCCCACCCTAGCGGCCGGACGGGAGAAGACGAAGTAGCGAGGGAAGACAAAAGTAAGTTTATTTTGTATGTTAACAGCACTGCCTCTGTTAACTATTAATCTATTGTAATTGCTATTGGCTAAAAAAATATGCTACGCAACTATTTATTAATATTGTGATTCTTATGTTGCGAATCTGCTTTCTGTAGTTTTTGCTATCTTTGTGATACCTTACCACACTGACCGGACGTGAGAAGACTGAGCAGCGAGGTAAGTAAAAGCGAATTTTTTTTGTTATGTTGATTACTTTGTGTGTTAACTGGTTTTCTATTGTAAATGTTATTGTTTCAAAAGTATTATGTGTAATTTTGTATTAAAAATGTGTATGTTATTATGTTGCGAATATACTGCGTATTGTTTGTTAATGCGTTTGTGTACTTTACGGTACGTGTTAATGTGCATGTTATTTTGTGAAGTCCACCCCATTGACTAGCCGTGAGAAGACAGAGCAGAAAGCTAAGTAGTAAATCAATATTTTTTCTCTAATGTTTGTATTACTTTATGTGTTTATATTTTTGTAATGTAAATGTTATTGTTTTACAATATTTTTTTTGCAGTTATTTATTAATATTGTATATTTTAGTATGATGCGAATCTGCTGTGTAATGTTTGTTACTGCGCACGTGTATTTTACGGAAGCTAATGTCTATGCTAATTTTGTGATGCCCCACCCCAGTAACCGGACCGGAGAAGCCGGAGTAGCAAGCGAAGTGAAAGGTAAGTTTTATTTCGTTTCGCTGTTACAACTTTATGTGTTGACTGTTTCCCTATTGTAAATGTTATTACTAAACAAAATTATGTATTGCAAGTATGTATTTATGTAGTATTTTAGTATGTTGCGAATTTGTATTGTAGTATGTTGCGAATCTGCTGTTTAGTGTTTATTGCATGTGTCTAATTTACAGTACTATCATGTTTATGCTACATTTGTTAGGCCCCACCCTAACGCCCAGACGCGAGAAGACGAAGTAGCGAGGGAAGGCAAAACAAAGTTTATTTTGTATGTTGCCAGCACTGTTTCTGTTAATTGTTAATCTATTGTAAATGCTATTGGTTTAAAAAAATATGCTACGTAACTATTTATTAATATTGTTCATTTTGTTATGTTGCGAATCTGCTCTCTGTCGTTTGTTAATGCATGCGTGTATTTTCTGGTACTTGGCAATGTTTCTGCTCTTGTAGTGATGCCCCACCCTACAGACTATACGCAAGAAGATGGACTGGCAAAGGAAGTAAAAGGTAAGTGTTGTTTTTATGTTGTCACTACTTTATGTGTTAACTGTTTTTCTATTGTAAATGTTATTGGTTCTAAAAGTATTGTGTGTAATTATTTATTGAAAATGTGTATTTTATTATGTGACGAATCTACTGCGTATTGGTTTTTAATGCGTTTGTGTACTTTACGTTACGTGCCAATGCTGATGCTATTTTGTGAAGCCCACCCCACTGACTAGCAGCGAGAAGATGGAGCAGCAAGGTAAGTAGTAAATTAATATTTTTTCCCGTAATTTTTTAATTACTTTATGTGTTTAGTATTTTTGTTATGTAAATGGTATTATTTAAAAATATGTTTTGCAGCTATTAATATTGTATATTTTAGTATGTTGCGAATCTGCTGTATAATGTTTGTTACTGCGCACGTGTATTGTACGGAAGCTAATGTTTATGCTAATTTTGTGATGCCCCACCCCAGTAACGGGACCGGAGAAGACGGAGCAGCGAGCGAAGTGAAAGGTAAGTTTTGTTTCTTTTTGTTCTTACAAATTTATGTGTTGACTGTTTCCCTATTGTAAATGTTATTGCTAAACAAAATTATGTATTGCAACTATGGGGTCGATTCCGATTCGGGCCGGAAAAAGCACCGACCGACTCGGAGCCGGTATTAATTCTGACCGACACGTACCTGTGGCGCCCGACCCGCCAAGTACGATGCAAAGCGTGCAAAATCCGACCGACACGTACGGAACCCAAGCCGAACGACCGAGCCGCACGGAAAACAGCAATCCGGCCGGAAAAACACGCGAATCAAACCGACCGACACGCACCCGGAACAAATCCGACCGAAACGTACCCGCGAACTCCAAACCGCCAAGTACGATGCAAGGCGCGAAAACCACGACCGAGTCGTACGGAGGACAAGCCCTACGACCGACACGCATACAAAACTGCGAGCCGAAGTAACACAAAACACCGCGACCGACGCGTACGCAGCATAGAAAATAGCACAAACACAGCGTGAACGAAACGGAGAAGACCGTACGAGACAACTGCAGGGTCCGACTCGGTCACAAGAACGTTTCCAACATGCACAGAAAGTACTAAGGGAAAATACACAAAAAAAGGCATAAACAAGCAATTACAAAGCCAATAAATACTGGGGGGGTGGGGACAGAGAACAAAGACACACCCACAACTCCACCCATATAAAGGACACAAATCCCAACCATGATCCTTTGCAAATCCAATTCACCTGCCAGCACTCAACAGACAGCAACCACACACCCACAGCTCATCCCTCACACAAGCCACACACCATCAGCACACCAACAAATAGCTACCTCACATACACCCAGCAAAACACACACTCACACACCTTCACCTGCACACCAACACACACATCACTCACCATCACCACCCATCACCATGCCCCCAAAGAAGAATCACAAGTTCCTAGATAGTGAATTGGAAGTCATGGTAGACGAGATCCTCAGGGTAGAGCCACAGCTGTTTGGCGCACTGGTCCAACAGACACCCATCGCCCAGAAAACAAAGATGTGGGAGAGGATCATCAACAGGGTGAACGCACAATCACCATGTCTGCGCACAAAGACTGACATCCAGAACAGGTGGTATGACGTGCGCAGGAGGGTACGGGACCTGCTGAAGAAGGACTACCTCCTGAGCAAACACACCGGCAGTGGCCCTCCTGCCAAGCCAGTATACCTCAGGCCCTGGGAGGAGAAGGTGCAGGCCATCCTACCGCCAGTGAGCGTCTATGGACTAGAAAACATCCCAGAGCCTGGTGAGTACACAACAAATGTACACAATATTCTGCCACACTACACACATCACTGTCAAGGGGAGAGTCAAACCATGCACTCTTAGCAATTACACAGCAACCAGAACAGAATCATCCCAAAATGTGTATGTCAGTCAGATAAACACAACACATGCCATCTCAAAGTTACATTTAACCGTGTCATTACATGTACAAACACAACTACAACTACAGCTAGGCAGTGGCACAAATATAACTAACAAACACATCCAGACATGTAGCCACCACTACAACACCAACACACAGTGAAGACCACTGAAAGAAAGGAATTCTGTGTATGCTGGGCAAAGTCAGTGTAGCCAATAGCATCATGGGAGTCGTAGTCACAGATATTGCTCACCCCCACAACTGTCCCATCAACACCACCATGAACCATGCGCACATCACAGGGAGTGGAAAAGGACTCACAAGATGGCTGACACTGGGTACTGCTGTGGGGAGCACAAGGCCCTGCTGGCAACTGTGCAACAACTAACAGCAGGACACCACTGACTGACATCCTGAAAGACAACTTGCACTCCCTGCAATGGAAGCACGTTCCATGGTGGGATATCTGGCTGGGTGGGAAGGAGGACTCACAGCACTGACCATAGTCACAAGCACCTCCCCTCACACACCCCCTCAACACAAACTCCACATAACCCACCTGGGAGAATGCAATGCCTCACATCCTAACTGAAGATCCCACAAAGAACCACCACCCTGGGTTATGCTGTGTGAAGCACAGGGACACTCTTGGGACTTTTAGCCAAACAACTGCCAGGACAACACTCCCAGCCATCCTGTCAGCACAGGCAGCCCACCCCACAGGGAAGCAGAGTCAAAAGGAAGGAAGGATGGGCATGCTGGGAAGGGGGGTGGAGGCAATAGCATGATGGGAGTCGTAGGCACAGATATTGCTCAGCCTCACAATTGGCCCATCAACACCACTCACACAAATGCTCACATCACAGGGAGTGGAAAAGGACTCACAAGATGGCTGACACTGGCTACTGCTGTGGGGAGCACAAGGCAACTGTGCAACAACCAACAGCAGGACACCACTGACTGACATCTTGAAAGACAACTTTCACTCCCTGCAATGCAAGCACAGTCCATGGTGGGATATCTGGCTGGGTGGGAAGGAGGACTCACAGCACCGACCACAGTCACCAGCAGCTTTTCACACCTCCCCCCTTAACACAAACTCCACACAACTCACCTGGGAGAATGCATTGCCTCACACACCAATAATCTATCCCACAAAGAACCACAACACTGGGTCATGCAGAGTGAAGCACAAGGACACACATGGGACCTGTAGCAGAACTAACCCCAGGATTACACTGTCAGCCATCTTGTCAGCACAGGCACACAACCCTACAGGGAAGCAGAGTCAAAGGGAAGGAAGCATGGGCATGCTGGGAAGGGGGGTGGAGGCAAAAGCATGATGGGAGTCGTAGTCACAGCTCAACATCCCCCACCCACATGGCCCAGCAAGCTCACACTCACGCATGCACATCCCACAGAGAGTGGAAAGGCCCATCAAAGATGTCTGACACTGGTGCTGTGTTGTGGGGAGCACAAGGGCATGCTGGGAACTGCACACCAACCAACAGCAGGACACCACTGTCAGCCATCTTGCCATTTCTCTCACACCCACACACACTGAACTCCCCACAAAAGCAAGTAAGTATGGGAATGCTGGGAAGTGGGGTGGAGGCAATAGCATGATGGGAGTCATAGTCACAGACATAGTTCACCCCCACAACTGTCCCATCAACACCACCCTGAACCATGCTCACATCACAGGGAGTGGAAAACAACTGACAAGATGGCTGACACTGGCAACTGCTGTGGGGAGCACAAGGCCCCGCTGGCAACTGTGCAACAACCAACAGCAGGACACCACTGACTGACATCTTGAAAGACAACTTTCACTCCCTGCAATGCAAGCACAGTCCATGGTGGGATAACTGACTGGCTGGGTGGGAAGGAGGGCCGGCTGTCAACCAAATACAACCAATGCAGACCATGTTCACAACCCAACAAATACATAGAAATGCCCAAATAATGCAGGACAATGTGCTACACCAATATCAACCCCTGACTGTGACAACTTAGGACAATGCAATGTACAGGCCCGCACCCAGAGGCACAGTCACAACTGTCAGGTGTGTCAACCATTGATGCCTGCAGAAACATAACATACATTGTGTGTGTCTCCCAAAAACAGGTGATGATGGGGACACAGCAGCAGACGCTGAGGAGTCCCAGTCCCAGGCTCAAGAGGATACAGAGCTCACTGGTGTCGAACAGCCTCTGCCCTCCTCGGATGAAGAAGACCAACCTGGCACCTCCGGTGCAAGTCATCATGCAGCACCAGCAGGACCACCAGCTGCAGCACCAGCAGGACCACCAGCTGCACCCCCTGCACCCACCCCTCCAACGACTGTCACCACAAATACCATCCCTGCCGACATGGACAGAACAAGGAGCACCACCAGCACAGGGACCCTGGACCAACGTGGGGCCATGGACACCACCACCACCACCAACCCCCAAGGGGGACTAGGGTCATCTGTGCGTGCCACTGAACGCACTGCACATGTCGGCAGGGGTGGTGGGAGGGGTGGGAGACAGAGGTCGCTGCTTGCAGAGGTGTCTGGTGTGCATGATGACCCACAACTGGCACGCATAGCCGATGCGTACCAGTCCAGCACCGGAGATCTCAGCCAGGTAGTGGGGCTCCTCAGGGACATCAAAGAGCAGCAGGCTGCCCATCATGCCCGCTTGGACTCACACATGTCCCGCGTGGAGTCCAAGTGGGACACACTGCAAGAGATGACGGCGGTGCATAGGGACATATTACAATGCCTCCGCCAGATGACCAGCAATCAGTCTACACCTCCCTGTGTGCCAACAACATCTGGTGCTGAAACAACTGCAACTGCCACAGGGAGGGAGGATGACTCTGGCGGAGAGTCCCCTGCACCGCAGCAGCCTGCACTTGAGGGTCCCCCCCAAAGAAGAGGGGTCATCCGAGGAGGGGCAAGTGCGAGGCCGATGGCCATGTGCAACCCCCAGGAAGCCTGAACCTGTTCTGGATGATCACCTTTGTGCGCAAACTGTTCACCCTGTTGACGGCAACACAACTCCCACACATGACATGGGGAGTACAAGTTGGACCAATGTCTCAGACAACTGTGGCCCCGATACTGGGGATTTTGTCTACCAGGACTTTCAATTCATCTAGGAACTTCTGATTGCAATATAAATGTACAGCACTAACCATCCTGTGCACTATTCACACAAATGTATCACAATAAACACACTAATACACCATACTTTCCTCTGTTGTGATTCCAACGTGGGTGCTGTCATGGGGATGATGAACTGCAAAATTACACTGTGTATGCGAACTGCAACAGCAAGTACAACACAGGCATGTGAGTAATGGCAACGTGACACATATGAGGGAGACACACCACCAGGGCTACACAACACATGCACACCTAGGCCATCTGACTCATTGCCTACACTGATGTTGCCAGGAAAGACGGTGCAATGCACAGACACCACACCTATTCCCAGTTGTAGTCAAGTAGCCCACAGGTGCAGTAAGCAAATGGCAGTCAAATGTGTGACCACAGACAACGCACATCACAAAGTGAAGCACAGGTTTATTACACAGTTGCAACATGTCGTAACCACTACAGATGCAAGGTAATCCCACCTGGCAGCGGGCACACAGTCAACAACTGTAGAAGGAAGGAAGTCCATGGGTGTGGCGCACATCACCTGTAGGGACACAACAGCTACCACCCTGGAAGTACAATCACGTCGTCGTTGGACACAGTTGACCAAACGAATCTGAAAGTACCCTGTGAAGGACAGAAATGACACACAGTCAAAAGCAATGGAGAACAGGACAGAACAGCAAAACTCATGCAAAATACATGTTACAATATACCCACCCAGAACCAAGTTAGCATGTCAACACTGTTGGGGAGTACAGACTACCTGTAAGCACACATCGCTACACACATCCAGTCAAGTAGCCCATGGACACACTCTAACAGCACCAGAGCACCACCTACACATATCATGCTAACTCACATCATTGACATGACACCTCAGGATACTCACATTCAGCTAAAGAAGTTGGTGATGAGCTGTGTGCGGACATCACCATCATCATCATCATCACTGGCATCGTGGTCCAGGCCAGGATCCTCCACAGGTGGCGGATGTTGGTCATTGTCATCCTGGATGAGAGGCAACTCCTTCCACACTGCCAGGTTGTGGAGCATGCAGCAGACGATGATAATCTTGCACACCTTCGCTGGGGCATATGGGAGGGACCCTCCTGTCTTGTCCAGGCAGCGGAAGCGGCTCTTCAGGAGACCAAATGTCCGCTCAATCACTCTCCTGGTCCGACCATGTGCCTCATTGTAGCGCATCTGGGCTGGTGTCACAGGGTTCCTGAGGGGTGTCAGCAACCACGGCATGTTGGGGTATCCCGAGTCACCTACGGACAGACAAGTGCACATTAGCTGACTTGGAAAAGTGGGCGGAATACTACAGATCAGATCACACACAATGGCACAAAGTCAGTACACACCGACAAGACAGGCACGCTGGTTCTGCATCCGTGCCATCATCCTGGGGATGCGACTACTCCTCATCACAAAGGCATCGTGTGCTGAACCAGGGAAATGGGCACACACGTGTGAGATGGTCATATCTGCAAGACACACCACCAGTGCATTGACCGAGTGGTAGTGTTTGCGGTTACGGTAGGCCTGTTCATGTGCCTGTGGTGGTACCAAAGCCACATGTGTCCCATCAATGGAGCCAATGACATGCGGCATCCTCCCCAGGGCATAGAAGTCACTCTTCACGGTAGTGAGTCGTTGCAGTCTAGGGAAATAGATGTACCGGTTCAGGTATAGCAACATTGCCTCCAAAACTTCGCCGAGCACACGGCTGAACATGGTCTGTGACATCCCACCAGCAGTCGCCACAGTGTGTTGAAAGGTACCGGTGGCAAAGAAGTGTAGGGCTGCCATCACCTTCACCTTGGGGGTCAGCGCTGTAGGATACGGCCGGCCAGGCTGCAAATGTGGGGCCAACTGCACTGCCAAATCCTCAATCAGCTGCCTGGTGAAGTGGTACTGTCGGATGCTGTCCCGTTCCACCATCGTTGCCAGGTCTGGGAATGGTCTATGGACAGCAGGAGCCCTGCAGTGCAGAGGAGAAGAAAGCAAGATTGTCAGTCACCCCACATATGCGGCATTGAACACACTCAATATCACATCATACATCATTATGAGGCACAACTACATGAAGTGTGCAGTTCCGTAAGGACATGTATGGTACATACATGGCCAACATCTGTCATCACGGTTCAACAAGTGGCATCAATTAGTCCCAGGTTGGCCCATTGGATATCATGAGGCCGTGTCACAGTTCCCATCTCCTGCTGCCATGTTACAATCACCCCCACAGTGACATGTGAGGACAGATGTGCCCCAGGCATCACAGGTCAACGACAGGTACATTCCCAGGGACCCTGTATTGCCACATGGACACTGGCATCACATGGAGTATCATGTATACACCACAGCAAAACAACCATGACCCCCACAGGTAGTGGTTCCACTTGCCTCTGCAGGACAGACATGGACGTCTGTGACACACACATGCACAACATCAAAGTCCATGCACAAACAACGTGGATGTGGAGACTGTCTCCCATTGTGCACATGAAATCAGAGACATTGTAAACACTACATGCACACAGACTGTGGAGGACCATCACTATTGTGCCACTGGGTCACCCTGGCTCAAACATACCGTCCCACATGGGACTCACAGGGTATGTGACATGACATATACATACACCACCGTGAAATGTGAGCATGGCACATGCTCAGATATGAACAGTTGCACATCACAGTGGTCATGTACACGTAACACCCAGGATCCTGTCCCCATGAACATGTGCACAGCCTGGGGGTGGCTGCCCCCAGGTGACACCCACAGGACAACATGTACACCAACATACACACAATAGGAAATGCAGCCTTACATGCCTTATGATACAGTTTGGACAGGCTGTGGTGTTGTAGGTGTGCCCCTCACTCCCTGGGAGCTATTTGTGGCTGGCATATGTTCATCTGAGACAGGCATGTGACATATGCCAGTCACTTGTACAGGGATGCGTTGAACAGCAATGGACCGATCGGTGCACCCGGCCGGCCCATTGCATGCAATGTGTGCGGGTACGCGTTGTACCCCTGTACGCGTTGAACAGCAATGGACCGATCGGTGCACCCAGCCGGCCCATTGCATGCAATGTGTGCGGGTACGTGTTGTACCCTTGTACGCGTTGAACAGCAATGGACCGATCGGTGCACCCGGCCGGCCCATTGCATTCAATGTGCGGGTACGCGTTGTACCCCTGTACGCGTTGAACAGCAATGGACCGATCGGTGCACCCGGCCGGCCCATTGCATTCAATGTGTGCGGGCACGCGTTGTACCCCTGTACGCGTTGAACAGCAATGGACCGATCGGTGCACCCGGCCGGCCCATTGCATTCAATGTGCGGGTACGCGTTGTACCCCTGTACGCGTTGAACAGCAATGGACCGATCGGTGCACCCGGCCGGCCCATTGCATTCAATGTGTGCGGTACGCGTTGTACCCCTGTACGCGTTGAACAGCAATGGACCGATCGGTGCACCCGGCCGGCCCATTGCATGCAATGTGTGCGGGTACGCGTTGTACCCCTGTACGCGTTGAACAGCAATGGGCGATCGGTGCACCCGGCCGGCCCATTGCATTCAATGTGTCGGGTACGCGTTGTACCCCTGTACGCGTTGAACAGCAGTGGACCGATCGGTGCACCCGGCCGGCCCATTGCATTCACTGTGTGCGGGTACGTGTTGTACCCCTGTACGCGTTGAACAGCAATGGACCGATCGGTGCACCCTGCCGGCCCATTGCATTCAATGTGTCGCGGGTACGCGTTGTACCCCTGTACGCGTTGAACAGCAATGGACCGATCGGTGCACCCGGCCGGCCCATTGCATTCAATGTGTGCGGGTACGCGTTGTACCCCTGTACGCGTTGAACAGCAATGGACCGATCGGTGCACCCGGCCGGCCCATTGCATTCAATGTGTGCGGGTACGCGTTGTACCCCTGTACGCGTTGAACAGCAATGGACCGATCGGTGCACCCGGCCGGCCCATTGCATTCAATGTGTGCGGGTACGCGTTGTACCCCTGTACGCGTTGAACAGCAATGGACCAATCGGTGCACCCGGCCGGCCCATTGCATTCAATGTGTGCGGGTACGCGTTGTACCCCTGTACGCGTTGAACAGCAATGGACCGATCGGTGCGCACCCATTGTCAATGGCCTAGCCTGGCAACGGACGCGTTTTCAAAATTCGAACGAGTCGGTTGCTGTAAATTCAGTTGGTCACCCACAACAATGTTGCAAAATCATGTATGTCATGAAGTTGAAGATTTGAAGGATGCTGTGGGCGTTTATTGGTGCTGCTATTCCATGGATTGGCCAGATTCAGAAGATGCAAACGACTTGGACCTATCACTTTGGACACATGGGACAGTATCTGCCTCTGCAGCACACATATATTGCTGGCTGTTCCCCTGAGAGCTCACTTGCCTGCACTACATGCTCCAGGACGACATCTGCCACTGCACTGCTGCTGTCTCTGCCCCCTCTGGACCCTGCAATGGCACGTACTGTGGAGAGAGCCCCAGCCTTCAGCCTTGAGGAGAACCAGGCCCTGCTGGACAGCCTACTTCCACAGTACAGCAAGCTGTATGGGACACCAGGGGAGCAGGTGAGTGTTCTGTGCACTGCCTTTCTGAATGTGCATTTTGTAGGACTAGCAAGGCTGAAAGTTTGCACGCCACTGGCTAGCAGGCTCACTGAGTAGTTGTCACCCCCCATAGTGTGTAGTGACATGCACTGGACAGGTATGGTGCAGTGACAGTGCATTTGAACAAGGTTTTACTTCCCATGCAATGATACCATGTAGTGACTTCTGGCAAACTGTCCATGGGCAGCGTTGCACTGCCTGTGTACATCATGTGCCCCTGTGATTGAGACATGTATATACAACTGTGTCATGCACGGATATGTTGCATGTGTAGTAATGGCCTTTTCACTTTGTCATCCTCACAGGTTAATGCCCATCGGAAGCAGGAGATCTGGAAGGACATCGTCCGGGCTGTCCGGTCCGTGGGGGTCTACAAGCGCCGGATCCGCAACTGCCAGAAAAGGTGGCAGGACCTTCGGGGCTGGACCCGGAGGATTGCACGGGTCCAGCTGAAGCTGTCGCCTCCTCGCAGGAGGGGCGGAACACGGACCCTGACCCCCCACATGCTCCAGATCCTGGCGGTGGTGTTTCCAGACCTGGATGGGCAGCTGAAGGCCAGACAGCAGCAAGGAGGGGGTGAGTCAAAGACTGCACTGTGAACTCTGTATTACATGCTATGTGCCCTCCTCTGGCCTGGTTAAACTGCCACAGTACAGCAGTCATGTTGTCCAGGAGCCATGTCCCTCTATTGTGCACTGCCCACTCCTCATCTGATACCCAGGTGTGGCCCTTACAGTCAGGGAATTGTGTCCTTGCAGTTTCCTTCACTCAAGGTGGGGGACAGCATCTGTTTCCCTAACTCTGTTGTGGGCCTCATGGGTGGGTCCATTGTTCACACAATGCCTGTGTTCGGACATGTAATCTGCGTGTTGCTTTGATATGCGGTCCACTTGCTGAGCTGAGCCACCACATGTGCCTGGGGTATCTGGCACACACCCATGCAGCGGGTGGGAACAATGTTTGGGCCCCAGGAGTGTGCAGATTACGTGTGTCACACATACATAGCCAGCTATCCACTGTCCAGGGCTCATCCCTCATTCATGTGGGGCAGGACAGTCATGCCTACTCCAGCCCATCCAATACACCTGTACTCCCACTCCCGTGTATCAGCTGACACGTTGTGCGCAGTGATTTGACCCCTCAGGTGTCTGCCTCTGTGTCAGTGTGCTGTGGATTTGTTGCCAGGACTGCTGGGGTGTTTCTCGGTTGGGGCTCAGCATTCCACTGGAGATGTGACCATAGGAGACGATACTTGTGTGTCACATAGGTGTTTGATCAGCTGCCCGTGCAGACTGGGGTATGCGAATGTGAAGTTCAGGCAGCTGTTTCCCATTCACAGCAGATTGTGAGGGGCTCAGGTTCAGAGGGTAGTGTCACAGGTCTCCCATATGTCCAATCGGTATGACCTGGACAGATGAGGGTTCAGATGATGTGTTGTGTGGGGGATGTACATGTGCACTTGTGCAGCTCCAGGACTTGCATTCCCCATGACCTACTATTGTGACACAGTGCAGAGTGTTGTTGTCTGGCTGCCAAGTCATACATCACTGAGACAGTGATGTATGACTTAGCAGTCATGCCTCTGCCATGGCATGTGTCTACTTATTGGTGATCCTGCAGGGGTGTGACATGTGCTACATGCACACAATAGTGGCAATGGCTATCTGCACATGGGTGCATCGTGGTGTCTGTCGCTGGTATGCATCACATGCATTTCAAATATCTGACTCTGGGCATCACTTTCATCCGGGCACCTGTACTGACTCAGTGGCAAGAGTTGTGATGTGTGCATGTCCACATGCTACACCGTGTCCTCTGCACTGTCCAACTACTGTGTAGGTGGTGCATGTGTCCACACTGGGGTGTTGCTATCCAACAGACACCAGACAGATGGGTGCAAGGCCATGTGGGATGTGAGTGCCATGGTTGGCATCAGACTGACAATTGGCTTCTCCTGTTCAGTTAGGGCACTTTTAGCAATGTTCAACTAATGATGCCAGGGCTTGCTCTGTAATGTGCTGTGCTCACAGTGGTGTGTGTGTTCGGTGCAGCTGATGTCTGTCTGTTTCCCCATTGATTGCAGATACATCCACGGCCACAGAAGGGGACAGCTCCACGGACCAGGAGGAGCCGGAGAGCCAGACTGGGTCAGCAGCCGAGGAGTGGTCGGAGGGACCCAGTGGCACGGAGGGCGAGGGGAGCCACACCGAGGAGTCCTCAGCAGCATCCACCTCAGCTGAGGACCACAGCGGCTCGGAGGATGACTCCCTTATGAAGGCGGGTGTCAGCAGCCACCACACCCCAGCTAGTGTTGCTGTCCCCGCCACCACCAGCACCACCACCGCCCTCCCATCAGCTCCCATTCCCCAGGTCCGTGGAGGCTCCCATGTTCGGGAGCGTGTCTCCTTCGGGCCAGGCACCGCGCCCCCTGCCCCTGTGTCCCCTGCTGCCTTGAGTGAGGAGTCTGTGTACCTCCTTCGCCAGCTCCATGTAGGGCAGACAGCCATGCTGAGTGTCCTCCATGCACACACCGCTCTGTTGACTCAGCTGGTGTCGTTCATGGAGGGCATCTCATCGGGCATGTCTGACCTACAGAGGGGCAATAGGTCCATGGACTCCTCCCTGATGGCAGCAGTGTCCCTCCTCATACAGTCCCTCACCCCTCCTGCCTCTGCTCCATCCACACTCCCCAGCACCTTACCCGTCCCAAGCACACACACACCGGCACAGGCACACACCAGCACACACACGTCCAGCACACAGACACACACGCCACAAACAAAACGCACATGCACGCACAGTCAGGGGACTGAAACCAGACTCACAGGGGATGGGGCCCTGAAACACACACACGCATCCACAAGCACTGCGCAGTCCTCAGTTGCCTCTCCCTCCAAAGCACCCTCCCTTGCCTCACCTGCAACCCCAAAGTCACAGCGGCTCTTCCTCTGTGACCTCAGCCTCCTCCCCTAAGATCCAGCTGCTCCAGCATCCAGGGGGAAGAGGAAGCCCACCCACACGGAGCAGAGTGCCCCTCGCCCCCGGACACCCTCCCCCAGGCGCAGACAGACTGAGGCCCCCACCCGCAAGTCCCCCGGAGTCGTAAGAGCAAGACCCCGCCGCCACCCTGCAGCTCAGGCACCAGGTCTCCTTCCTCCATCCCTCAGGCCCCCACTCCACAGGTGCCCCCACCACACCCTGCCCCAGGTTCCCCCACCCACAGATATACCATCCCCAAGAGGATCAGGCCTTCTCCCCTGCCACTTGCTCTCCCGGCACCAGACCCCGCTGCGCTTGTCTGTGCCACTGATGTGGTGAGGGTGTCCTCCCCTCTGTCCAGCCCACCTTGCCTGTTCCCCATTCTCCTCCCCTGGAGGTAGGCACTGCAGTGGAGTCCACTACCACCCTGTCTGACTTGGGCACTGCAGTGGCGGACCTGTCCACTCCATCTACACGGTCCACTGCAGTCGTGCCAGCACACACACCATCTGAGCCATGCCCCCAGTTGTGCCGGCACACACCATGTCAGACACCTCCACTGCAGTTGTCAGTGGCTCTCCAGAACCCACCACCCCTTCCCTGCCTCCTCCTGGTGAGCCCTGATCCTGTCCCTGCGGTGCCTGGCCTGCCCCCCGGTTGCCCCTCCTAGTGGATTGTCCCTGGTTTTGTGCAGTGCAGGCATGCGTAGGGTGACATCTGCCACTGTCACCCTGTATTGACTTACTTGATGGACTGGCCATTGGCCTTTGTTGGAGCATTACTGTTCTCTGAGTTTTTGGACACACATATGCTGAATAAAGCATCTTTCTGTTCTCTAATGCTATTACTTCTGATGTACATGATGTTGATGATGCTGACCATGCCCTTGCAGCAGGGATGATGATCTTTGGTCTCATGAAAATGAAGTGTCACTGGGCAGGGCCCCATGTGGTCCAGAGGGACAGTGTCCTATCCTGTGGTGTATCCATGTCATCCTTAACAGCATCTGTGGGTGTCATGTTTACAATATTTGGCAATGGAATTTCCTAGTTACATTAGCAATGTCACATCTGTGGCTTCCATCCCTGCACATCTGTAGTGCTTGCCATTGTTCAATTCGTCTACTTCCCTGACCGTGTGGCCATCTCCAGTGGACATGCAGGTTTGGGCATCAATGGGGAAGGACTCATCTGTGTTGTCAGTGCAACTTGCTGTACATGTGTGTTGGATCTGTGCTGATGATTTCGTTGACACTCCCATGACCAGGCTGATGTGATGAGAGCCCTGATTTGGTGCTAAATGTTTACTGTGTGACAAAGTGTTGTGCTGACATGATGGAGCCCTACTGATGTGACATATGGCACAGCTTTCCTCACACAGGAGTGGAGTCCCCTCATGGCAGTGTGTGCTCCTGTGACATTGCCTGCGCCCAAGGTGTGTGTTGTATGAGCAGGTCTGTGTGTTCACTTCCATTTTGCTATGCGTGCTGGGATCCCTAGTGATGTTCCTGTTTGTGATGCTTGCTGAGTTGAGCTATGTTCCCCCAAAGTCTTCTCCCTGGGTTCTCTGTGATGTGGGTGCATGGCACATTACTGGTCATCAGGGTGTCACCCATAGGTGTGTTTGCTGTCAGGGCTGAGTTTGTGGGCAGGCGCTGATGGGTCACAGTTAGGATTCCCCTTAGCACTTGTTGTTTACTCCTGTAATGTGATTTCCGGTTTGTGTTAGCTTTCATTGTTTGTGACACGTTGTGTGTGTGACTGCTGGCACTCCTCAGGGTCAGGGCTGCAATGTTGGTAGTTGTCCATGTGTGTTCTTTGTGGGTGACCTTGGCTTCTTCATTGGTGTGTGACTGTGGCTGGGATCCCATTGGTTGGTGTGGTGTTGCCATCATGTCCATGTACAGCGTAGTGTGCAGTGTGTCAGACATTTAGGAGTCTTGTTGAGTGGCCATGTGTGCTGTGTTTCTGTACCTTGCTTCCCACCCACCCCCCTGGGATTGTCATGGGTGCATGCGCAATGTCACCTGTGCATGTGCGCTTCACTGCAGCACATTGTTGGTGGTCGAGGTGTGTGTTGTTGAGTGTGTGCAGATGAGAGTTGTTGCCCGGCAAGACCCCTGCCTCCATGTTGGCCTTGGCTTACTGGCCATGCTGATTGATTTGTGCTTGTGTGGGTGTGCTGGTAATTCTTTGCTCAGGATACATGACTGTTGTTCACAGTGTGAACGACATCTGGCTTTGTCATCACAGTGGTATTGTAATGCAGCCCAGGGTCACCACATTGTGTGGGCCCTGGGGGTGGTGCTGTGGTGCCTCGGTGTCTTACTGTGTGGGTTGCTGTTCCTACATGCTTGTGTGACATGTGTGATTTGTGCTCCCTCTCATCTGACAATGCCTGATTGCCCACATAGGGGAATAGGATCCCTGAGTTACCTTTGTGTGGCACTGTATGCACATCTGTGTGTTTGGTCTTCAGGCCTCCTCATGTGTTGTGTGGTTGCCTGGGGACACTGCCCCCCCTCACCTGTTGTGTTTGATGTGCAGTGTGTGTCTGCCTGTTTGTGTTTGTGCATCAGCGCCACTGCATTGGCATATTTATGGTGTGCCATTATCTGTATGTTGTTTGGTGTGTTTGCCCTGCTGTCCCTGGGACTCCTAGGTCATCAGTCAGCACAATGATCATTGTTTATGTGTCCCATTGTTGCCATGGTATGGTATCTGTTCACCTGCCATCTGCAGTCTACACAGGGTATCTGCATTGGTGTGTCCATTGGTGCAAATATGTGGGTCTGCATTGTGATGGTCACTTCTGTCATTGTGTCATTGATGTATGTTGACGGTGTCAGACACCATGGGTGATGTTTGTATGCAGCTGGCCAGAGGTATGTCTTATTTGCACTGCACTGTTTGCCTGCCCAAATCTATGTTGCAATGGGACACCTGCACTACTTTGCCACAGTTGTGTTTGTTGTTCTGTGACCAGGATTTGTCCATGCAGTTTGCCAGTTGCAGCTTCTACTTTGTTCACACTTACATTTTGGTCACTGTGATGATGGGGGTTTGGACCCCATTGCCACAATGGTCAAGATGTGCTTCAGCTCAGGACCCCACACTTACATTTTGGTCACTGTGATGATGGGGGTTTGGACCCCATTGCCACAATGGTCAAGATGTGCTTCAGCTCAGGACCCCACACTTACATTTTGGTCACTGTGATGATGGGGGTTTGAACCCATTGCCACAATGGTCAAGATGTGCTTCAGCTCAGGACCCCACACTTACATTTTGGTCACTGTGATGATGGGGGTTTGGACCCCATTGCCACAATGGTCATGGCCTGCTTGCATTGTGGGGGCCACACACATTTATGTGTGGCACATGTGATAGGGTGTCACATTGTATGTTGATGATCATGTTCTGTGTCGTAGGCATTTGGCACAGTCTACACACGCTTGTCATGGTGTTGGGGGGATGTCTTAATGTTGCATTCTTTATGTTGGTGTGTGCTTGTTGCGACATGTATTAGCCATCCTGTGAGTGGAGATGTTGTTAGTGGTAGGCAGCCAGCCCCCCTGGGTAAGGGTGGTAGTAGTGGTAGGCATCCAGCCCCCCTGGGTAAGGGTGGTAGTAGTGGTGGGCATCCAGCCCCCTGGCTAAGGGTGGTAGTAGTGGTGGGCATCTGGCTCCCCCATGGCTAAGGGTGGTAGTAGTGGTAGGCATCCAGCCCCCTGGCTAAGGGTGGTAGTAGTGGTAGACATCCAGCCCCCCCTGGGTAAGGGTGGTAGTAGTGGTGGGCATCCAGCCCCCCCCTGGGTAAGGGTGGTACTAGTGGTGGGCATCTGGCACCCCCATGGCTAAGGGTGGTAGTAGTGGTAGGCATCCAGCCCCCTGGCTAAGGGTGGTAGTAGTGGTAGGCATCCAGCCCCCTGGGTAAGGGTGGTAGTAGTGGTGGGCATCCAGCCTCCCTGGGTAAGGGTGGTAGTAGTGGTGGGCATCTGGCACCCCCATGGCTAAGGGTGGTAGTAGTGGTAGGCATCTAGCCCCCCTGGCTAAGGGTGGTAGTAGTGGTAGGCATCCAGCCCCCCCTGGGTAAGGGTGGTAGTAGTGGTAGGCATCTGGCACCCCCATGGCTAAGGTTGGTAGTAGTGGTAGGCATCCAGCCCCCCCTGGGTAAGGGTGGTAGTAGTGGTAGGCATCCAGCCCCCCCTGGCTAAGGGTGGTAGTAGTGGTAGGCATCCAGCCCCCCCTGGGTAAGGGTGGTAGTAGTGGTGGGCATCCAGCCCCCCTGGGTAAGGGTGGTAGTAGTGGTAGGCATCCAGCCCCCCTGGGTAAGGGTGGTAGTAGTGGTGGGCATCCAGCCCCCTGGGTAAGGGTGGTAGTAGTGGTGGGCATCTGGCACCCCCATGGCTAAGGGTGGTAGTAGTGGTAGGCATCCAGCCCCCTGGGTAAGGGTGGTAGTAGTGGTGGGCATCTGGCACCCCCATGGCTAAGGGTGATAGTAGTGGTAGGCATCCAGCCCCCCTGGGTAAGGGTGGTAGTAGTGGTAGGCATCTGGCACCCCATGGCTAAGGTTGGTAGTAGTGGTAGGCATCCAGCCCCCTGGCTAAGGGTGGTAGTAGTGGTAGGCATCCAGCCCCTCCTGGGTAAGGGTGGTAGTAGTGGTGGGCATCTGGCACCCCATGGCTAAGGGTGGTAGTAGTGGTGGGCATCTGGCTCCCCCATGGCTAAGGGTGGTAGTAGTGGTAGGCATCCAGCCCCCTGGCTAAGGGTGGTAGTAGTGGTAGGCATCCAGCCCCCCTGGGTAAGGGTGGTAGTAGTGGTGGGCATCCAGCCCCCCTGGGTAAGGGTGGTAGTAGTGGTGGGCATCTGGCACCCCCATGGCTAAGGGTGGTAGTAGTGGTAGGCATCCAGCCCCCCCTGGGTAAGGGTGGTAGTAGTGGTAGGCATCTGGCACCCCCATGGCTAAGGTTGGTAGTAGTGTTAGGCATCCAGCCCCCCTGGCTAAGGGTGGTAGTAGTGGTAGGCATCCAGCCCCCCCTGGGTAAGGGTGGTAGTAGTGGTGGGCATCTGGCACCCCCATGGCTAAGGGTGGTAGTAGTGGTGGGCATCTGGCTCCCCCATGGCTAAGGGTGGTAGTAGTGGTAGGCATCCAGCCCCCCCTGGGTAAGGGTGGTAGTGGTGGTAGGCATCCAGCCCCCCCTTGGTAAGGGTGGTAGTAGTGGTGGGCATCCAGCCCCCCCTGGGTAAGGGTGGTAGTAGTGGTGGGCATCCAGCCCCCCCTGGGTAAGGGTGGTAGTAGTGGTGGGCATCTGGCACCCCCATGGCTAAGGGTGGTAGTTGTGGTAGGCATCCAGCCCCCCTGGCTAAGGGTGGTAGTAGTGGTTGGCATCCAGCCCCCCCTGGGTAAGGGTGGTAGTAGTGGTAGGCATCTGGCACCCCCATGGCTAAGGTTGGTAGTAGTGGTAGGCATCCAGCCCCCTGGCTAAGGGTGGTAGTAGTGGTAGGCATCCAGCCCCCTGGGTAGGGGTGGTAGTGGTGGTGGGCATCTGGCACCCCCATGGCTAAGGGTGGTAGTAGTGGTAGGCATCCAGCCCCCTGGCTAAGGGTGGTAGTAGTGGTAGGCATCCAGCCCCCCCTGGGTAAGGGTGGTAGTAGTGGTGGGCATCCAGCCCCCCCTGGGTAAGGGTGGTAGTAGTGGTGGGCATCTGGCTCCCCCATGGCTAAGGGTGGTAGTAGTGGTAGGTATCCAGCCCCCTGGCTAAGGGTGGTAGTAGTGGTAGGCATCCAGCCCCCTGGGTAAGGGTGGTAGTAGTGGTGGGCATCCAGCCCCCCTGGGTAAGGGTGGTAGTAGTGGTGGGCATCTGGCACCCCCATGGCTAAGGGTGGTAGTAGTGGTAGGCATCCAGCCCCCTGGCTAAGGGTGGTAGTAGTGGTAGGCATCCAGCCCCCCTGGGTAGGGGTGGTAGTGGTGGTGCGCATCCAGGCCCCTGTGTGCATATGTGGCATTGGTGATGGGCATCCCGCCCCTATGGTGCTGCTGTTGCTGGTGTAAGTAAATTCTGCATCCCTCTGTGTGTGTGTGATGTGTCGTGTACGTGTTGTATGTTTTTGTGGTTGGGGTCTGACTTACCTTCTGCGCCGTACGCGTCCGTGCCTGTTCCGGTAGTAAATGTAGAATATTGGTAGGATCGGAACGAAGGGATTCATGGTTGGTTCGTCTCGTTCGTCTTACTCGTTGCTTCGCCTCGTCCTCGTCGCTGGCGTGTTCGCCTCGTAGCCGTGGATCGTGTTGTGGCGCGAATCGGAGCTTATGTGCGCCTCTCCCGGAAGCTTTGACGTGCCGGACGTAGCGACGGGTTCGGCGCGTACGGAAAGCGCATCGTACTTGTCCGGCCGGACGGGGCTGCATTTTCCCTTCCGTGCGACTCGATTCGGCGTTTCCGGATTCGCCTCGGTCGGAGAACAGGACCTGGATTGGGTGAGTACGACTCGGCCGGATTCTATGCTGTTGTGCGCATCGTACTTGCTCGTTCGGAATAATGTGCGGATCGGTCGGGAAACAGGCATTCGCATGGCTTTTTTCCCGACCGAATGGTATTGGGTGAGCCTCCGACCGAGATCGGAATCGGCCCCTATGTATTTATGTAGTATTTTACTATGTTGCGAATCTGCTGTTTAGTGCCTATTGCATCCGTCTAATTTACAGTATTTTCATGTTTATGCTATATTTCTAATGCCCCACTCTAACGGCCGGACGCGAGAAGACGAAGTAGCGAGGGAAGGCAAAACTAAGTTTATTTTGTATGTTGCCAGCACTGTTTCTGTTAACTGTTAATCTATTGTAAATGCTATTGGTTTAAAAAAATATGCTACGCAACTATTTATTAATATTGTTAATTTTGTTATGTTGCGAATCTGCTCTCTGTCGTTTGTTAATGCGTGCGTGTATTTTCTGGTACTTGGCAATGTTTCTGCTCTTGTAGTGATGCCCCACCCTACAGAATATACGCAAGAAGATGGACTGGCAAAGGAAGTAAAAGGTAAGCGTTGTTTTTTATGTTGTCACTACTTTATGTGTTAACTGTTTTTCTATTGTAAATGTTATTGGTTCTAAAAGTATTGTGTGTAATTATTTATTAAAAATGTGTATTTTATTATGTGACGAATCTACTGCGTATTGGTTTTTAATGCGTTTGTGTACTTTACGTTACGTGCCAATGCTGATGCTATTTTGTGAAGCCCACCCCACTGACTAGCAGCGAGAAGACGGAGCAGCAAGGTAAGTAGTAAATTAATATTTGTTTCCGTAATTTTTTTATTACTTTATGCGTTTAGTATTTTTGTTATGTAAATGTTATTGTTTAAAAATATTCTTGGGCAGCTCTTTATTAATGTTGTATATTTTAGTATGTTGCGAATCTGCTGTGTAATGTTTGTTACTGCGTTCGTGTATTGTACGTAAGTTAATGGTTATGCTAATTTTGTGATGCCCCATCCGAGTAACCGGACGGGAGAACACGGAGCAGCGAGCGAAGGGAAAGGTAAGTTTTATTTCGTTTCGTTGTTACAACTTTATGTGTTGACTGTTTCCCTATTGTAAATGTTATTGCTAAACAAAATTATGTATTGCAAGTATGTATTTATGTAGTATTTTAGTATGTTGCGAATTTGTATTGTAGTATGTTGCGAATCTGCTGTTTAGTGTTTATTGCATGTGTCTAATTTACAGTACTATCATGTTTATGCTATATTTGTTAGGCCCCACCCTAACGGCCGGACGGGAGAAGACGAAGTAGCGAGGGAAGGCAAAAGTAAGTTTACTTTGTATGTTGCCAGCACTGTTTCTGTTAACTGTTAATCTATTGTAAATGCTATTGGTTTAAAAAAATATGCTACGCAACTATTTATTAATATTGTTCATTTTGTTATGTTGCGAATCTGCTTTCTGTAGTTTGTTAATGCGTGCATATATTCCCTGGTACTTGGCAATATTTATGCTCTTGTAGTGATGCCCCACCCTACCGACTATACGTAAGAAGACAGACTAGCAAAGGAAGTAAAAGGTAAGCGTTTTTGTATGTTGTCACTACTTTGTGTTTACAGATTTGCTATTGGAAATGTTGTTGCTCAATCAAAATGTGTTTGCAATTAATCCTTAATATTGTATTTTTAATATTATTGCGAATCTGCTGTGTATTGTTTTGTAATTGTGTGCGTGTAATTGACGGTACCTCTGGGACGAATCTGCAGTGTATTGTTAGTTAATGCGCGCATATAATGTACAGTTCTTGTTTTGTTTGCTGCGTATTGTTTGTTAATGCGTTTGTGTACTTTATGGTACGTGCCAATGTTCATGCTATTTTGTGAATCCCACCCTACTGACTAGCCGCGAGAAGACGGAGCAGCAAGGTAAGTAGTAAATTAATATTTTTTCCTATAATTTTTTTATTACTTTATGTATTTAGTATTTTTGTAATGTAAATGGTATTATTCATAAATATGTTTTGCAGCTATTAATATTGTATATTTTATTATGTTGCGAATCTGCTGTGTAATGTTTGTTACTGCGCACGTGTATTGTACGGAAGCTAATGTTTATGCAAATTTTGTGATGCCCACCCCAGTAACGGGACCGGAGAAGACGGAGCAGCGAGCGAAGTGAAAGGTAAGTTTTGTTTCTTTTTGTTGTTACAAATTTATGTGTTGACTGTTCCCCTATTGTAAATGTTATTGCTAAACAAAATCATGTATTGCAACTATGTATTTATGTAGTAGTTTAGTATGTTGCGAATCTGCAGTTTAGTGCCTATTGCATGCGTCTAATTTACAGTATTATCATGTTTATGCTATATTTCTAATGCCCCACTCTAACGCCCGGACGCGAGAAGACGAAGTAGCGAGGGAAGGCAAAACTAAGTTTATTTTGTATGTTGCCAGCACTGTTTCTGTTAATTGTTAATCTATTGTAAATGCTATTGGTTTAAAAAAATATGCTACGTAACTATTTATTAATATTGTTCTTTTTGTTATGTTGCGAATCTGCTCTCTGTCGTTTGTTAATGCATGCGTGTATTTTCTGGTACTTGGCAATGTTTCTGCTCTTGTAGTGATGCCCCACCCTACAGACTATACGCAAGAAGATGGACTGGCAAAGGAAGTAAAAGGTAAGCGTTGTTTTTATGTTGTCACTACTTTATGTGTTAACTGTTTTTCTATTGTAAATGTTATTGGTTCTAAAAGTATTGTGTGTAATTATTTATTGAAAATGTGTATTTTATTATGTGACGAATCTACTGCGTATTGGTTTTTAATGCGTTTGTGTACTTTACGTTACGTGCCAATGCTGATGCTATTTTGTGAAGCCCACCCCACTGACTAGCCGCGAGAAGACGGAGCAGCAAGGTAAGTAGTAAATTAATATTTTTTTCCGTAATTTTTTAATTACTTTATGTGTTTAGTATTTTTGTTATGTAAATGTTATTGTTTAAAAATATTCTTGGGCAGCTATTTATTAATATTGTATATTTTAGTATGTTGCGAATCTGCTGTGTAATGTTTGTTACTGCGTTCGTGTATTGTACGTAAGTTAATGGTTATGCTAATTTTGTGATGCCCCATCCGAGTAACCGGACGGGAGAACACGGAGCAGCGAGCGAAGGGAAAGGTAAGTTTTGTTTCCTTCTGTTTTTACAACTGTATGTGTTAACTTTTTTTCTATTGTAAATGTTATTGCTAAAACAAAATGATGGATTGCAACTATGTATTTATGTAGTATTTTAATATGTTGCGAATCTGCTGTGTAGTGTTTGATAATACGGGCGTATAATTTAGCATAACTGGCAATGCTGATGTTATTTTTGTGATGATTCACCCCATAGATCGGAGCCGAAAAGATGCAATAGCGAGCGAAGAAAGTAAATTTTGGTCTTTATTGTTAGCTTTACTCGATGTGTGTTATGTGTTTCGATTATATATGATAATAATGTAAAAGATATTAATTGCTATTGTTTATTGATCTTGTGTATGTTACTATAGTTTGAATATGTAGTGTAGTGTATATCAATACGCACGTGTAATTTACCGTAAGTTTTTTTGATAACCCTTTTTTATAGATTACTATTGTTAACCCTGCTCCTCCTTCCCTCAAGTCACTGTCTAGCAGATACTCCTCCCATCAACCTCTACTGTTACTATGTAATGAAACTATTATGTTCTGTTAGTTACTATGTGCGGTTGTAATGATGTAAACTGGCAATAGTGCTGCTTTTCTTGAAAATGCCCCATTCTATTTACTGAAGCCGAGAATACGAAGCTACGAGCGAAGACAAAAGTAAGTTTTCTTTTAATGTTGCTTCTATTCTATGTATGTTATGTATTTGTATTGTAAATGTATTGTGGGGAAAAATAATTTTGTGACTTTGTCTTAATTTTTACCATGTTAGTATTTTAGGCATCGGTAGTGTGCTGCTACTTAATACACGCATTTATGTAATTGTTACTAGCAACGTTGTTACTATGTATGATGGCCAACGCTAGCAACAAGAGCTGAGATTAGAAAGCAGCGAGCGACAATAAAAGGAATGTTTTTTCTAATGTGTCTTTAATCTATCTGTTTGATGTATTTTAATTTTAAATGGTAAGTTAGAAAATTTCTTTTTGTAACTTTTTCTACAAATTGCGTTTTTTGTGTTTGAAATCTGTTCTTAGTGTTAGTTATTTCGCGCGTGTAATGTATTAAATTGATAAGATTGTTACTGTTTTTGTGATGCCCCACCCTATTGATTGGAGGCGAGAACACAAAGTAGCAAGCCAAGATAATAGTAAGTTGTGTTCTTTAATGTTGCTTTTAATCTACTACTTTAATGTATTTGAATTGTAAACAGTAAGTTATAAAATATTTAATTTGCAATTTTGTTGTAATATTGCGTATTATTAGATTATGAATTTGTTTATAATGATTGCTAATATGCGCGTGTAATATATAAAATGGACAACGTAGTTGTTATTTTTTGTGATGGCCCACCTAACCGACCAAAACCGAGAACACGGAACAGCGAGCGAAGATAATAGCACGTTTGTTATTTAATGTTGACTCTATTCTATACGTTTAATGTCTCTGTATTGTATCTGCTGCTCTTAGAAAACAAAATAATTGTAACTATTTATAATATTGTATATTTTAATCTGTTACGAGTTTGTCCTCTACTGGTTGTTAATACGTACGTGTAACTTATCGAAACTAACAAAGTTGATGCTAATTTTGTGATGGTGGCCCTGCCCACCGACCGTACCAGAGAAGTCATAGCAGCGAGCGAAGAGATAGGTAAGTTTAGTTATTAAATGTTAGCTGTACTTGATGTGTTATTGCTATGTGTTGTTAATGTTATTATTTCTAAAGAAAGTATTTGCAACTATTTATTACTATGGTGTATTTTATAATGTTACGCTTTTGTTGTATACTCTTTGTTAATATATGTGCGTGTAATTCACTGCAACTGCCAATATTCATGTTATTCTTGTGATGCTTCACTGTAACAATCTGAGCTGCGAAAACGTTACAAGAAGCGAAAAGAAAGGTAAGTTTTTCTGTAATAATGGCTGTTTATGTACATAATGTATATGTATTGTAAAAGCTATTGTTACAAAATCGATGATTGGATATTATACATGGAAATATTTTTTTTTAATATGGAGCTAATGTCTTAATATTGCTTATTAATTTGAGTATTTTTCTATAGTGGTACTGGTAACGGCAATGCTATGTTTATAATGTTATACCCCATCGCTTGGAGCTGAGAATACTGAAGAGCGTGCTAAAATAAAGATAAGTTTAATTCTAATGTTGGGTATATTCTATGTGTTGAATGTATATGTATTGTGAAATTTTTTTATTAGCAGAAAAATTATTCGCAAATATTTATAAACATTGCGTGTTTTACGATCTGTGGTATTTCTACTATCTGTAATATAAATAATGTGTGCATATTACTTTTTATTGCATCCTTTAATGCAGTATTAATAACGAGCTTAAGTATATAAGGGCTGTATTCTATGTTATTCAGTTACATACGTGCTTCGTTTACTAAGTCTGCTAATCCCTATATTATTCTAGTAGTAATTCCCCTTTCACTAAATGTAGCGCAGACAACGAAAGAGTGTAAAAAGTAAGGTAAGATTGTTATTGCTTTACTTTTTCTACTGCGTATCTTTATGTTGTTTGCTAGCAAATGTGATCAGAAATAAATAACTTCATGTGATTATGAATAGTAAGAAAAGATGCTATTGTTTTACTATGCTCGATAGCAAATGTGATAGCAAATAAATGTGTTTCTATGTTATAACTGTATTTTTTTTTTACAATGATTAGACGGACAGGACAAGAGAAAAATTACAAGTTTATTGTTAGGAATATAAATGTATGTTTGCGTGTATGGATTGCATGTTTATTTTTTTGTGGATGCTACTTATTAATAGATGTTTTATAATGTTTCTCCACAGGCGAGACTATAGAAGCAGCAGTATTGCATTGCTAAAAAGGTAAGAGTTAGAGGCGTTGTGTAATATTGTTCCTGCTTTGTAAAGTCACTGCACATTTTATGTACATTTTTTTCTAAAAACATATATTAATGTGATCATTTATTTACAGTATTATGAAGATATTTTAAGGGCTGCAGAGAACAATAGGATGAAGATATAAGAACAAAGTAAGAGTGCTTCGATAATATTGCTTGTACTTCTATTGTTTGTAAGAATGGTTGTTAATGTTTCCTCTTATAGTACTTATTGATGCATGTTTTTTTTACAGTGTCACAGCGATCTCCCTCCCCGCATAGACAGGTAAGACAAAATAAAACAGCACATGTAAAGCAAGGTAAAATTGCTTTATTTAAATTCTTTCCATACATAGGTTGCTGATTAGTAAATGTGTTAAATGCAAATAGATTGTTTTGGCTATGTGTTGGTATTTAATGTAAGTATTGCGCATTTGCTTATAGGCATTTTGTATGCACAATATGTAGTTTTGTTTTCGGTTTGCTTGTCCTTCAGAAATGTTATTTTAAGTATAACTATTGAGTTGTAACTGAAGTAGTAATATGCATTGGAGAGCTGCATAATT
Organism: Calotriton arnoldi; assembly: GCA_963921515.1. Taxonomy (NCBI): domain Eukaryota; kingdom Metazoa; phylum Chordata; class Amphibia; order Caudata; family Salamandridae; genus Calotriton; species Calotriton arnoldi. The sequence continues at coordinate 41,964 of CAWUFW010017349.1, forward strand.
TGTTTAGTGCGAAAATTAGAAGAGTGCACCTGAATAGAGTATTCTTAAGGTAATTGGTGACTAGTGCAGTATAATTTACGTATTGCTTAGTAAAAAGATGTAGTTTAATATGTAAATGGGTTAGATATGTATTGCTTTCGTAGTGTACCTTTTTGTGCAAGCAAGCTTATTAGTTAGAGAGTAAGGGTGAGTCTTTTATCAAAAACGCTGTTTAAAAGGCAGAGCTGATGTAAAAAGATAGCGCCAGCACTAAAGTAGGAAGGTGTGCATAGCTTATGTGGTGTACTTTTGTGAAGGAAGTTTATTAGTTTGAGGATAGAGTTTAGTGTCTTTAAAAAAAAGCAGTGTAAAAGGCGCAGCTGATTGAAAAAAATTGCCCTGAACCAAAGTGCGAAAATATGCATGTTGGAATAGCATGTATGTATTTTGCACAAAGAATAAAAACAGTTACTGTTGTTGTTTCGTTGGAAGGGTAATTTTGTATTAGAACCATATTAGAAGTTTTTGGGTGAAGTAACCAACAGTTTTATAGAAGGGGTTTATTTATGGGTTGTGAAGGTGCTATTTAGTATGGTGTTTAGTGTATCTGAAAAATAGCAATGCTGTGTAATTGGTTTCTTTAATGTAAGCATTACTGAATTTTTGAAGCTAGTACAGAGAGAAGTTTAAATGTTTGTATGTATAAAGTGTGAATGTGCAATGTAGAGATAATGTAATGTTAGTGCAAATAGCTAAGGAGTAGTGGTTAATAAATATTTTAAACCACTTATTAAAGTTGTTAGATACCATAAGTGATATATTGTTTTGAGGGATCTTTATGTCTTATATATTTTCCTTTGTGCGTTGTATGTTCGTTTTGTATGGTAACGCTGCAATGCTTTTCATGGGCAATACTTTAATATTGTACTGTACTTTGCGCCTTGTTATACATGCAGCTGCGCGTCTTTGTTTTAAATCTAGTATAAAAGTGTAGCGGACGTACTCTATCACTTTTGTGTAAAGCAACAACTTAAATACTATTGCATGTAATTAAGGGTTAATGTGTGTGTAAACAGTAACGGTCGGTTGTGAGAGCAGCGAATAGCAATTGGTGGTGGGAGTAGCTGCTGGGCAGTAACGTTGAGAAGGAGAAAGGGCAGGGTAGGGGAAAGCAATGTATGGATTAGGGCGGCTTGTAGGTAAGTAAACCTATATATAAATAAAATGAATATCGTTGTGCACACTACATCGTATTTGGCGACGTAGTGTGTGCAAGGTAATTCTTTGTATGTATTTATATGTGTACTTGGCTGTACTCCTTCCTAATCTATAGATTACTACCTTCCATCCTGCCCCTGTTTTTCCCTATGTCACTGCGCAGCAGCTACTCTTTTTAGCGACCGCTACTGTACTGCGTGGAGTATTGTGTATGTTTGCTGTAGTATATTTTAGGCAAGGTTGTATGATTAATGTGTGTTGTATAGTTAATGTGTTCTTTTAGTAGGGAAAGGTATAATGTATTGTTTATTTGCACGGTAGGAAAGCTTTAATAGCCTGTAGTTATTTAGTATAAGGAGACATGTAAGGATAGTTTATAGAATTGTAAGTATTAGAATGTGTAAGTGTAAAGGTAGACTAGTTTAAGTGGAGATTTTTTGTATAAGCGTTAGCTGAGCTAATGTTTAGTAGGAGGTCTTATGGAGTAGTGTGTGTTGGAAAAACAGGAAGTAAGCGTGTTTGGGGGAGTGGCCTAAATTGTTGAAACAGGAAGGCGTATTGAGCCGGAAGTAAATACTGCAATGGACGTTAGCAGAGAAGATGTTAGGACTAGCGAGACAAAAGAAAAGCGTGAAAGGTTTGTAGAATATACTTGCTGTGTGTTTGTATTAGAATGTGTAGCAGCAAAGGATGCAGAGATAATTAGCTGTTAAGCACGAGCGCGATATTTTTCGCGTTGTGAAACTGCTAATTCGGATGTTTTTGGGGATATTTGCACATGGCAACCCTATGTACTTTGTGCCTTTATATGTGCATTACTGAGTTTTTGTAGTTAGTAAGGTGAAATACTATATTGGGTACGTGTGTATCAAGTATGAATGTGTAGCATAGGCCTAATGGGTTCGTTATTGCAAAATATCTGGGTGGATGGGGTAAGTAAATAATGTTAAAAAAGCAGTGAAATTGCTAAGTTAAAAAAGCTAAATTGTCGCGAGCAATATTAGGATGATAGGAAGATTAGCATAGGACAAAATGGGAACGTTTCCTTGTGCACAAACGACGCTGTATTTACAATACAGCTAACGCAGAATAAGCTATTGTATTTGAAATACATTGTATATGTATTTTGTATTAAGCCGCATAATATAATTTGCTACTTTTTTCTACCTCACTTTTAACCCGTATAATTAACTATTTTAAAGCAATTATAGTAAAGACTACTGTTGAGTCTAAGAATAGATTGTAGAGCAATCAAGGAAGCAGAATAAAACACACGTAATGCAGCCTAGAATAAGGTTAACAAAATGGGCGTCTGCTTAAAAGGCAAGATCTCAAAACAATGCAACTAATAATAAAGTAACTACTCTAATGTTTTATTGAGCACTAGTTGTCTGTAACAAGGTGGTTAAGTTTACATATTATGTTACTTCCTTTAAACGGAATCATAATTTACATTTAAGGAGTAATAAAAATACAACATATTTTAAAAATCTCTGCTGTGTATAGCATCAGAATAATTAACTTTAAATGTCCGTTTGTTTAGCAAAAGCAATATTTACGTAGGTAAAATACATTTGAACTGTAATGTACTTACCAGAGCTGTGATCTTGTCAATAGTATGGTGCTTGCAAATGTTATTAAGACCGGCACAATAATGTTGTGTGCTGGAAGCTTTTTCTCTGTAGATTTTAGAAAAGAAATAGTATTAAAAATTTGAAGAGAAAAGCAATGTTAGCAAAGCTATCAACATTGATTTATTTGTAAGTTATTTCTTTTTGTTTACATGGCGGAAGACGTAAACATTTTTGTAAAAGTCGTTGTTTAGTAAATTGAAATATAAGCTAAAGGCAAGTAAAATATCTAATAGTTATTTAAAATTAAACTTTGAAAGTGAAAATTATCTTACCGCAATTGTTAGTCTGGGATTCACAGGCGTGAAGGATGTATTGTCTGTAGTAACAGCAACAAAGGAAGCGTTTGCAGCAGATGTTTTTGGCGAGGTTAAATAAGGGGAAAGGCAATAAAAACGCAGTAAAGGGAGGTAACCAATAGCAAGGTCCAATAAGAGTATTGGGAAAAAAACACAGATAAGGTCAAAGAAGGTGAGCAAGGAATATTTTCCCAGCAAGGCATGAATAGCATTGATTTCGGTTTCATTTTAGCTTGGTAGTAATGTTTAGTGCTGTGCACTTTAGTGTATTAGTTTCTGTATTCAATATTATAATACTAATAGCATTTAGCTATGTAGATAGATGTTGTGTAAATACACCTTGTTTTTTTGGGGGGGTTTCTTATTTAGCAAATATAGAGTAAGGCTTGCAAAAACGATGTAATTGTTTTCAAATTAAATATTGTGTAAGTGTTGAACTAGAAGTTTTTGTACTTTATGTTTGAACAAATGTAAAAACATTCACACATACAGAGACAGTGCTAGCCATACAAACATAACAATGTACATACAGAAGCCCAGATGCACACACAGAGACTGACATGCACACACAGAGACAATCATGCCTATACAAAGAGAGTGATATATACACAGAGACATAGATGCACACACAAAGACAGTGCTGCATATACAAATGCAACGATATATACACAGAAACAGTGAGGCACTTACAGATACCATACTGAATATACAAAACCAGGAATGCAGACACAAAAACAATAATGCACATATACAGACAGTAACGTAGCTAGATACAATAATGCATACACAGCGAAAGTGATGCACACACAAAGAGAGTGATGCATACACACAAACAGTAATACACAGACAAAGACAGATGTATAGAAACATAAACGTAGATGCACATACAGAGTTATAGAGGCATACACAAAGACAGAGATGTACTTAGAAAGACAGTGATGCACAGGTGTAGTAGAGACAGAGACGCACATACAGATACAATGATGCACACACTAAGATATTGATATATACACAGAGACAGAAATGCACATACAGACGCAGTGATGCACACATTGAGATAATCATGCATATACTAAAATTAAAATGCACTTTTAAGACAGTAATGCACATACAGAGATAGTGCCCCTCACACATAGACAATGACATATATACAGATATAGAGATGCACACACAGAGACAGGGACGCACACACAGAGACATTCATGCACATATAGAAATAGTAATGTATATACTGAAACAAAGACGCACATAGAAAACAATAATGCATACACTGAGATAGAGACACATACCAAATCAATAATGCACACACAAAGGCAATGATGCAGACACAAAGACAATGATGCACATACAAAGAACGTGATGCACATACAGAGATAACGATGCAGACACAGAGATTGTGATACATACACAGACAGTGATGCACATATAGATGAAAAAATATACACACATAAACAGTGCTGCACAGACAGAGACAATAATGCATACACAGAAAAAAAGATGCACACACAGAAGCAATAATGCACATACAAAGACGGCAATGTACACACAAAGACAATAATGCATACACATAGATAAAGATGCACTTCTAAAGACAGTAATGCAGAGATAGAGACAATGATGCATATAGAGAGACAGTAACATATGCCTAGATACAAAGATGCACATATAGAGACAATGATGCATAGACAGTGACAAGAATGCATACATGTAAACAAAGATGCATTTACAAAGACAATGATGTACAGATAGAGAGAATCATGACCACACAGAGAAAATGACATATACTCAGATACAAAGATGCACATAATGAGACAATAATGCACACATTAATACAAAAATACATATATGTATATTAAGATGCACTTATTAAGACAATAATGCACATACAGAGATTAGCTTGTCACACATAGACAATGACATATTAAGAAAGAGAGATGCACATATGTAGACAGAGATGCACATAGAAAGACAGTAATGCCTACACATACAGTAATGCACATTTAGAGACGCATATACAGATACAGTGATGCACAGACAGCGACAGTCTTGCATACACATAGACAATCACATATAGATAGATTGTTTTGCCTGCACATAGACAATGACATATATTAAGATACAGAGATGCACATATATAGACAGAGATGCATAGAAAGACAGTGATACTTACACACTAACAGTAATGCACAGCCAGAGAAGCATATAGAGATACAATGATGCACACACAGAGACAGTCTTGCCTACACATAGACAATCACATATATAGAGAAACAGAGATGCACACCTAGAGACAGTGATGCCCAGACATAGACAGTCATGCCTACACGGAAACAGTGATATCCAGACAGAGAAAAGAATGCATATACAGAGGCAATAACATATAGTTAGAGGAAGAGATACGCATACAAAGACATTGATGCCCTATAGATGTACATATACAGAATTTGATGGGCACATAGAGGCAATAATGTAGACACAGACACAATGATGTACATATCGAGACGTACACACAGACTGCAAAACACATAGTGCTACACATAAAAAGTGCTCCCATGTCTCCATAGGTTGCAGCACGCCCCGTCCTGTAGCAAGAACGGGAAGACCCCAATGATGAAGCATGACATCAAATGAGCATTTGGTGTGTGAGGGGTATTTTACAAACACCTAGGGGTCGATTCCGATCTCGGCCGGTAGGGCTCCGAATCGGATTCGGATTTACCGGATCCGATTCGGACGCCCTGTTTCCGACCGAGTCGGACGTGCTTCCGGGCGAACGAGTACGATGCGAACGTACGCGAAATCGCCGACCGACTCGTTCGCGGGACCCAACCGCTCCGACCGACTCGCACGGACACGACTCGCACCGCGCATTGGAGACGTTCCCCGGCCGGGTAAGTACGATGCGTGCCGCAAGCAGTCCGACCGACACGCGCCGTCCGGCTCAAAAGTGCAGTCGGAGCCGCACTTTGGGGGTCCGTGTCGGACCCCCCTGTACGCCTAGTCGCGCCAGTCACACACAGGGGGGACCCATGGGTCCCCCCTACCTGTGCGTGTACGGCGCGACCCGCTTCAACGCGGACCCGCTATAGGGGGCGCCCTTGTTCGCCTCGCACCCTTTGAGTCAATGGGAGCCCGCGTACGCGTTGTACGACCGGCTCCCATTGACTTCAATGGGAGTCCGAACGAATCGAGTCCGATTGCATGCGAACGCATTGTACTCGTTCGGTCGGACTGCTAGGGTCCGATTCGGTCAGAAATCTCTCCGGGTCCGGCTCGGTCGGAGAGATTTCCTGCCCGAATCGGAATCGACCCCATAGTGTTTTGCCTAACGTTAATAACTTTCACTAATGTCAAAAAAATATTCAAAAATACACAGAGTAACAGAAAACACATACAGAGACTAAAAACACATACAATGACAGAAAGCACACACAGAGAGACACTACATATCGAAAAAGTAATGTGTACACACATAGACGCATATAAAGATGCATTTACACAAACACACATACAGAAGCAGAGATGCACATATAGAGATAGAGGTACACACACATATGTGCACACAGAGAAAGAGACATGCACACATACCAAGACAGATACTTTGAAACACATGTACAGACAAAAACACATGCACTTACAAAGGCAGGTGCACATACAAAATAAATGTACACACAGTGATAGAGATGCACAGACAGAGACAGGGATGCACAGACAGAGACAGTGATAACTATACACAAACACTGATGCACAGACAGAGAGAGAGATGTATACACTACTACAATGATGCACTTACAGAAACAATAATGCGTACATAGAAATAAAGGTGCACTTACAAACACAATAATGCACACACAAAGACAGTAGTATCCAGACAGAGACAATAATGCCTATACAGAGACAGGTATGCCCACACAGAGAAAGCCATGCCTACAGAGAGGCAATAACATATAGACAGAGTCAGATGTAGACATACAGAGACAATGATAACAATGTACATACAGAAGGGCAGATGCACATACAGAGACTGACATGCACACACAGAGACAATAATGGACACACAAATACAGTGATATATACACAGAGACATAGATGCACACACAAAGACAGTGGTGTAGATACAGATGCAACGATATATACACAGAAACAGTGAGGCACCTACAGATACCATGCTGAATATACAAAAACAGGAATACACACACAAAAACAATAATACACATATAGAGACAGTACCATAACTAGATACAGTAATGCCACACAGCGAAAGTGATGCACACACAAAGACAGTGATGCCTATACACAAACATTAATACCCAGACAGAAACAGAGATGCACAGAAACATAAACAGAAATGCACATACACAGTTAGAGAGGCATACATAGAGACAGAGATGTACTTAGAAACACAGTGATGCACAGGTAGAGACAGAGACACACATACAGATACAGTGATGCACATACTAAGATATTAATATATATACAGAGGCAGAAATGCACATACAGACGAAGTGATGCACAGTTTCAGATAATAATGCATACACTAAAATTAAGATGCACTTTTAAGACAGTAATGCACATACAGAGATAGTCTTGCTCACACATAGACAATGACATATATACAGATATAGAGATGCACACACAGAGAAAGGGATGCACACATAGAAACATGTATGCACATACAGAGATAGTAATGTATATACAAAGACAAAAACGCACATAGAAGGCAATAATGCATACAGTGAGATAGAGACACATACAGAATCAATAATGCACACACAAAGACAATAATGCAGACACAAAAGCAATGATGCACATACAAAGAATGTGATGTACACACAGATAACGATGCACACACAGAGATTGTGATACATACACAGACAGTGATGCACATATAGATGAAAAAATATACACACTAAGACAGTGATACACACTCACAAACAAAAGCATACACATATAAAGAGTGCTGGATAGACAGAGGCAATAATACACACACACAAACAAAGATGCACACACAGAGGCAATAATGCACATACAAAGACGGCAATGCACACACAAAGACAATAATGTACACATATGAGAGTGTTGTCTAGAAACAGCCACACATGTAAAACAGTGATACACTGTCAGACACGCATACAAAAATACAAAGTGAAAGATGCACAGCTAGAATACACATATATAGACAGAGGCACACACACAGAGACAAAGAGGCACACACAAAGACAGAGGCACATAGAAAGATGCACATACAAAGACAAACACACTAGACCTAAAAAAAAGGAATACTGTATTCCTATTACTAAAACTTGTCACAGTACTCTGCACATTAAAATGTAGACCCTGCAGTGCATTTGTAAACTTTCGATTACTGTATGTAAGCAATGTTTGTATGTTTTCCATTAAATTTGTAACTTGTACAGCGAGTGGCAGCAGTGTACGTGTTTGCATACTATAGCTATCCAGCCGTCCGTTTTTTTTTTGTAAAGTCATCTATGTGCGAAAAACAAGCCCAGAGCTTGTTAAACTTTGAAGATAACAACTAATAGTAGGAGGCCGGGGTAGGAGGATGTTAATGGGAGACATCTGGAGTACAGAGGAGATAAGGAAAGCGAGGAAAACAAAATAAATGATCCAACGACTGTCACAATGAGCAAGCTCAGGCAGTTTCACTTTCTTTTTCGGTACGCTGTTTACCGATTGCTCGCTATTTTTTGGGTGACATTTAATGTCTATTTTGTGTAGATTTTTAGGCTAAGTAATGTGTGTCTTTGCGTGGTAAACACTTGCAGAGTGGCCAAAACAAAGAAAAATAAAAGGTATCTAAATAGTATTGCATGTAAATCAGTGCAAGTGTATGCACACGATACATTTATGTTATATGTGGTGTTTTAGTTAATATTGTAAGCATCTAATGTAAACAATTGCAATGGCAAAGGGATAACATGGACTAAAAAGTATAAGTATAGAGTAAACAAATAGCATGAAACGAAGAGTGGATGGAACTGTAAGCAAAGAAATAATGCAGAGTGAAATATGTGTTCATAAAAAGGAAACTTGTATCATAGGTTTGGACATTTAGTGTAACTCGTAATGTTGTTTGTTTCTTGTAAGCAGAGCTATAGCAGTATAGTTTGTATGTCTTTATTGTGAAATTGCAGCTTAGGAAATGTGTGTATTTCCTGCAAAACAATTTTTTGTAGTAAACAGTGGTGCGCGCGCACCACAGAGGAGCGGGGGGAGGGAGCGCGGAAGCGGCGGCGACGCAAACGCACGTTGGCTTTATTGTTAAATTGCAGCTTAAAAAGTGTGTGTATTTGTAACTCAACATTTTTTTATAGTAAACAGTGGTGCACGCACATAATGCACAGCCACAGACGCATATAGAGATACAATGATGCACACACAGAGACAGTCTTGCCTACACATAGACAATGACATATATACAGAAACAGAGATGCAGACCTAGAGACAGTCATGCCCAGACATAGACAGTCATGCGTACACCGAAACAGTGATATCCAGACAGAGAAAAGAATGCATATACAGAGGCAATAACATATAGTGAGAGAAAGAGATACGTATACAGAGACATTGACGCCCTATAGATGTACATATATAGAATTTGTTGGACACATAGAGGCAATAATGTAGACACAGACACAATGATGTAGATATCAAGACGTACACACAAAGACTGCACAACACATAGCGCTACATATAAAAAGTGCTCCCATGTCTCCATAGGTTGCAGCACGCCCCGTCCTGTAGCAAGAACGGGAAGACCCCAATGATGAAGCATGACATCAAATGAGCATTTGATGTGTGTGGGATATTTTACAATCCCATAGTGTTTTGTCCAACTTTAATAACTTTCACTAATGTCAAAAAAATATACAAAAATACACAGAGTAACAGAAAACACATACATAGACTAAAAACACATACAATGACAGAAAGCACACACAAAGGGAGACTACATATCGAAAAAGTAATGTGTACACACACAGACGCATATAAAGATGCATTTACAAAAACACAAACACACATACAGAAGCAGAGATGCACATATAGAGACAGAGATACACATACGTATGCGCACACAGAGAAAGAGACATGCACACATACCGAGACAGATACTTTGAAACACATGCACTTACAAAGGCAGGTGCACATACAAAACCAATGTACACACAGTGATAGAGATGCACAGACAGAGACAGGGATGCACAGACAGAGACAGTGATACTTACATACAAACACTGATGCACAGAGAGAGAAATGTCTACACTACTACAATGATGCACTCACAGAAACAATAATGCGTACATAGAAATAAAGATACACTTACAAGCACAATGATGCACACACAAAGACAGTAGTGTCCAGACAGAGACAATAATGCCTATACAGAGCCAGGTATGCCCGCATAGAGAAAGCCATGCCTACAGAGAGGCAATAACATATAGACAGAGTCAGATGTAGACATACAGAGACAGTGATAACCATACACACATAACAATGTACATACAGAAGGCCAGATGCACACACAGAGACTGACATGCACACACAGAGACAATCATGGCTACACAAATACAGTGATATATACACAGAGACATAGATGCACACACAAAGACAGTGGTGCAGATACAGATGCAACAATATATACACAGAACCAGTGAGGCACCTACAGATACCATGCTGAATATACAAAAACAGGAATACACACACAAAAACAATAATACAGATATAGAAACAGTACCGTAGCTAGATACAGTAATGCCACACAGTGAAAGTGATGCACACACAAAGACAGTGATGCCTATACACAAACATTAACACACAGACAGAGACAGAGATGCACAGAAACATAAACAGAAATGCACATACACAGTTAAAGAGGCATACACAGAGACAGAGATGTACTTAGAAACACAGTGATGCACAGGTAGAGACAGAGACACACATACAGATACAGTGATGCACATACTAAGATATTAATATATACACAGAGACAGAAATGCACATACAGACGAAGTGATGCACACTTTGAGATAATAATGCATACACTAAAATTAAGATGCACTTTTAAGACAGTAATGCACATACAGAGATAGCCTTGCTCATACATAGACAATGACATATATACAGATATAGAGATGCACACACAGAGAAAGGGATGCACACATAGAAACATTTATGCACATACAGAGATAGTAATGTATATACAAAGACAAAAACGCACATAGAAGGCAATAATGCATACAGTGAGACAGAGACACATACAGAATCAATAATGCACACACAAAGACAATAATGCAGACACAAAAGCAATGATGCACATACAAAGAACGTGATGCACACACAGATAACGATGCACACACAGAGATTGTGATACATACACAGACAGTGATGCACATATAGATGAAAAAATATACACACTAAGACAGTGATACACACTCACAAACAAAAGCATACACATATAAAGAGTGCTAGATAGACAGAGGCAATAATACACACACACAAACAAAGATGCACACACAGAGGCAATAATGCACATACAAAGATGGCAATGCACACACAAAGACAATAATGTACACATATGAGAGTGTTGTCTAGAAACAGCCACACATGTAAAACAGTGATACACTGTCAGACATGCATACAAAAATACAAAGTGAAAGATGCACAGCTAAAATACACATATATAGACAGAGGCACACACACAGAGACAAAGAGGCATACACAAAGACAGAGGCACATATAAAGATGCACATACAAAGACAAACACACTAGACCTAAAAAAGGAATACTGTATTCCTATTACTAAAACTTGTCACAGTACTCTGCACATTAAAATGTAGACCCTGCAGTGCATTTGTAAACTTTCGATTACTGTATGTAAGCAATGTTTGTATGTTTTCCATTAAATTTGTAACTTGTACAGCGAGTGGCAGCAGTGTACGTGTTTGCATACTATAGCTATCCAGCCGTCCGTTTATTTTTTGTAAAGTCATCTATGTGCGAAAAACAAGCCCAGAGCTTGTTAAACTTCCAAGATAACAACTAATAGCAGGAGGCCGGGGTAGGAGGATGTTAATGGGAGACATCTGTAGTACAGAGGAGATAAGGAAAGCGAGGAAAACAAAATAAATGATCCAACGACTGTCACAATGAGCAAGCTCAGGCAGTTTCACTTTCTTTTTCGGTACGTTGTTTACCGATTGCTCGCTATTTTTTGGGTGACATTTAATGTCTATTTTGTATAGATTTTTAGGCTAAGTAATGTGTGTCTTTGCGTGGTAAACACTTGCAGAGTGGCCAAAACAAAGAAAAATAAAAGGTATCTAAATAGTATTGCATGTAAATCAGTGCAAGTGTATGCACACGATACATTTATGTTATATGTGGTGTTTTAGTTAATATTGTAAGCATCTAATGTAAACAATTGCAATGGCAAAGGGATAACATGGACTAAAAAGTATAAGTATAGAGTAAACAAATAGCATGAAACGAAGAGTGGATGGAACTGTAAGCAAAGAAATAATGCACAGTGAAATATGTGTTCATAAAAAGGAAACTTGTATCATAGGTTTGGACATTTAGTGTAACTCGTAATGTTGTTTGTTCCTTGTAAGCAGAGCTATAGCAGTATAGTTTGTATGTCTTTATTGTGAAATTGCAGCTTAGGAAATGTGTGTATTTCCTGCAAAACATTTTTTTGTAGTAAACAGTGGTGCGCGCGCACCACAGAGGAGCAAGGAGGGAGCGCGGAAGCGGCAGCGACGCATACGCACGTTGGCTTTATTGTTAAATTGCAGCTTAGGAAGTGTGTGTATTTGTAACTCAACATTTTTTTATAGTAAACAGTGGTGCGCGCACATAATGCACAGCCACAGACGCATATAGAGATACAATGATGCACACACAGAGACAGTCTTGCCTACACATAGACAATGACATATATACAGAAACAGAGATGCACACCTAGAGACAGTCATGCCCAGACATAGACAGTCATGCGTACACCGAAACAGTGATATCCAGACAGAGAAAAGAATGCATATACAGAGGCAATAACATATAGTGAGAGAAAGAGATACGTATACAGAGACATTGACGCCCTATAGTTGTACATATATAAAATTTGTTGGACACATAGAGGCAATAATGTAGACACAGACACAATGATGTAGATATCAAGACGTACACACAAAGACTGCAAAACACATAGCGCTACATATAAAAAGTGCTCCCATGTCTCCATAGGTTGCAGCACGCCCCGTCCTGTAGCAAGAACGGGAAGACCCCAATGATGAAGCATGACATCAAATGAGCATTTGATGTGTGAGGGGTATTTTACAAACACATAGTGTTTTGCCCAACATTAATAACTTTCACTAATGTCAAAAAAATATACAAAAATACACATAGTAACAGAAAACACATACATACACTAAAAACACATACAATGACAGAAAGCACACACAAAGAGAGACTACATATCGAAAAAGTAATGTGTACACACACAGACGCATATAAAGATGCATTTACAAAAACACAAACACACATACAGAAGCAGAGATGCACATATAGAGACAGAGATACACATACATATGTGCACACAAAGAGACATGCACACATACCGAGACAGATACTTTGAAACACATGCACTTACAAAGGCAGGTGCACATACAAAACAAATGTACACACAGTGATAGAGATGCACAGACAGAGGCAGGGATGCACAGACAGAGACAGTGATACCTACACACAAACACTGATGCACAGACAGAGAGAGAAATGTCTACACTACTACAATGATGCACTCACAGAAACAATAATGCGTACATAGAAATAAAGATGCACTTACAAACACAATGATGCACACACAAAGACAGTAGTTTCCAGACAGAGACAATAATGCCTATACAGAGACAGGTATGCCCACACAGAGAAAGCCATGCCTACAGAGAGGCAATAACATATAGACAGAGTCAGATGTAGACATACAGAGACAGTGATAACCATACACACATAACAATGTACATACAGAAGGCCAGATGCACACACAGAGACTGACATGCACACACAGAGACAATCATGGCTACACAAATACAGTGATATATACACAGAGACATAGATGCACACACAAAGACAGTGGTGCAGATACAGATGCAACGATATATACACAGAAACAGTGAGGCACCTACAGATACCATGCTGAATATACAAAAACAGGAATACACACACAAAAACAATAATACAGATATAGAAACAGTACCGTAGCTAGATACAGTAATGCCACACAGTGAAAGTGATGCACACACAAAGACAGTGATGCCTATACACAAACATTAACACACAGACAGAGACAGAGATGCACAGAAACAGAAACAGAAATGCACATACACAGTTAAAGAGGCATACACAGAGACAGAGATGTACTTAGAAACACAGTGAGGGAACAGGTAGAGAAAGAGACACACATACAGATACAGTGATGCACATACTAAGATATTAATATATACACAGAGAAGGCAATAATGCATACACTGAGATAGAGACACATACAGAATCAATAATGCACACACAAAGACAATAATGCAGACTCAAAAGCAATGATGCACATACAAAGAACGTGATGCACACACAGAGATAACGATGCACACACAGAGATTGTAATACATACACAGACAGTGATGCATATATAGATGAAAAAATATACACACTAAGACAGTGATACACACTCACAAACAAAAGCATACACATATAAAGAGTGCTGGATAGACAGAGGCAATAATACACATACACAAACAAAGATGCACACACAGAGGCAATAATGCACATACAAAGACGGCAATGCACACACAAAGACAATAATGTACACATATGAGAGTGATGTCTAGAAACAGCCACACATATAAGACAGTGATACACTGTCAGACACGCATACAAAAATACAAAGTGAAAGATGCACAGGTAGAATACACATATATAGACAGAGGCACACACACAGAGACAAAGAGGCACACACAAAGACAGAGGCACATATAAAGATGCACATACAAAGACAAACACACTAAACCTAAAAAAAAGGAATACTGTATTTCTATTACGAAAATTTGTCACAGTACTATGCACATTAAAATGTAGACCCTGCAGTGCATTTGTAAACTTTCGATTACTGTATGTAAGCAATGTGTATATGTTTGCCATTAAATTTGTAACTTGTACAGCGAGTGGCAGCAGTGTACGTGTTTGCATACTATAGCTATCCAGCTGTTCATTTTTTTTTGTAAAGGAATCTATGTGCAAAAAACAAGCCCAGAGCTTGTGAAACTTTCAAGATAACAACTCATAGCAGGAGGCTGGGTAGGAGGATGTTAATGGGAGACATCTGGAGTACAGAGAAGATAAGGAAAGCGAGGAAAACAAAATAAATGATCCAACGACTGTCACAATGAGCAAGGTCAGGCAGTTTCACTTTCTTTTTCGGTACGTTGTTTACCGATTGCGCGCTATTTTTTGGGTGACATTTAATGTATAGTCTGTGTAGATTTTTAGGCTAAGTAATGTGTCTCTTTGTGTGGTAAACACTTGCAGAGTGGCCAAAACAAAGAAAAATAAAACGTATCTAAATGGTGTTGCATGTAAATATGTGCAAGTGTATGCACACGATACATTTATGTTATATGTGGTGTTTCACTTAATAATGTGAGTATTTAATGTAAAGAATTGCAATGACAAAGGGATAACATGTACTAAAAAGTATAAGTGTAGAGTAAGCGAATAGCATGAAGCGAAGAGTGGATGGAACTCTAAGCAAAGAAATAACGCAGAATGAAATATGTGTTCATAAAAAGGAAACTTGTATCATAGGTTTGGACATTGAGTGTAACTCGTAATGTTGTTTGTTCCTTGTAAGCAGAGCAATAGCAGTATACTTTGTATGTTTTTATTGTGAAATTGCAGCTTAGGAAATGTGTGTATTTCCTGCAAAAAATTTTTTTGTAGTAAACAGTGGTGCGCGCGCACCACAGAGGAGCGAGGGGAGGGAGCGCGGAAGCGGCAGCGGAGCGAACGCACGCTGTCTTTAATGTAAAATTGCAGCTTAGGAAATGTGTGTATTTGGAACTCAACATTTTCTTGTAGTAGACAGTGGTGCGCGCGCACCACCGAGGAGCGGGGGGGAGGGGGAGGGAGCGCGGCAGCGAGGCGAACGAGCGCTGCTGCGCGTTCTGGCCACCGTCGGGAATGGGAGGAGCAGAGGCGGGACATGCGCCTGCCTTTGCCCAATTTCGTGCCGTTTCGGTAAAAAAAACGCACGCTCCAGCCAATGTGGGCTTCCCAAAGCAAATCCACACGCACGAGCGTGTGGGTAGCTTTCAGAAGCCCTTTCTAGAGGTCTCGCGCTGCGCGAGCAGTGCTGTGCGAGCAGTGCTGCGCACTGCAACGCTGGGCGCGAGACCTAAAGAGGCGTGGTAGCTCAAGACGAAAAAGGACTTTTTCTCCTGTTTGGGTATTCAGGTCTGGGCCCTATTTGGACATCACAGGAATTCTGTGGAAGCCTCACATACAATTTTGTCATGCTTCATCATCAGCAACCTCTCCACACCCTAGTAGGACAGTGACACCAAGGAGGACCCGACCTCCAGATTGACTCGAATGAAGGAGGAAGTTCTTAGATAAAGATCGACTCGACAAATGGCGGGATCCAAATGAGTTAAAAAAACCTTGGGGTACCTGGGTATATCACCTTTAATATCGGGGACCTCGGGTATATCTAAAAATATCAATGAGATGGCAAGAGACAACAATGGCTCAGACCATCTCCTTAAGCCAACATGTTTCTGCCCCTATAGTTAGCCTATATAGGTCTTGGGCATTCTTCAGGGCCAAGGATCCCTAGTGGACTGGCCTAATCGCCAAATGCAAAACTTGGTGAAACCAAAATCCCAGGTGAATCCTACCTGGAAATATGTACATTATACCTATAAAGGTAAAATGATATAGAAAAACAGAAATTAAAATCCTGATTGTAGTTCCTGATGCTAGAATGCAGAGACAGCGTTGTCTCACTGTGGGAACACAAGTGGCACTGCACAGCCCGCCACTACTAGACAACCCACATGCAGAAAAACAGTGTACATGCATATTTAAACAATTTAAAACAATATTTTAACAATATTGGTCTATTCCTTACCATAATTTAGGGGATACCAGCTTCCTGGTTTGGGAGGGGATGATGTCCTCTGTAGTCACAGACTAGTACAGTAAGGTGAAAAAAGAGGGTCAGGAGCATACAGGAAAGGATTCTATCATACACAGGACCTATGGTCCCCTCAGCTCAGTCTGACGGAAAAAATCTTGTTAATGCATTACAAGGTAGACATTGCTCTCATATATTCCTAAAGGAAGTCATACCTGATCGGCCCACAAACTCTACTTGGTGTGATAGCCTCCTTATTGATGACAGGAGAGCATGGCTGATTGCAAAATATAGGGTCAATAACGAAAAGCATTTCCATGGTAACACCCTTATATATGCGGCACCCTCAGTTATAGTTGCAACATTACATACACTTCTATTTTATATAAATACTTCATGGTTATTTTATCAAGGGTGATTAAGTTGCAAAAATCGTGGTGCTAAGATACTAAGGATATTTTCAATTTGTTAAAAGATCTGCCCTTTGACAGTGAGGGGGAACTCCTGATTAGCCTGGATGTGGGGTCCCTGTACACCAAGATTCCTTAGGAGGCTACCCTTAAGGTAACTGACAAGATTCTGAGAGAAACAGAGTGGGATTCAATGACACCTTGAGAGTTTGTACTCAACATTGCCCCCTTGGCCCTAACACGTAATTTCTTCGAATACGAAGGGGAATTCTTTCTACAAGTGCATGGGACTTCCATGGAGAGCACTTTTGCCCCGGGCCTGGCAAGCCTGTACGTCCCCTCCTTTGAAACTGAATATGTATTACACCATCTTAATCCTTTCCTGGGTAAGATAATGCTGTCAAAATGTTACATTGACAATGTGCTTTTAATCAGGGCAGGTACAAAGGAGGAGGCCCTCGAGTTTGCACAGTAGCTAAGGGCTTTGAACCCCTTTTTAAGGTTCACTACTACAATAGGAGGAACTGAAATGCCCTTCCTTGACCTCCTTATTAAGACTAGATAAGAACACTTACAAACTGAGTTTTTCTACAAGACCACTGACAGGAACAATCTTTTCCGTTCTGAGAGCTTGCACCCCCGGTCACTATGTGGAACTTAGCTGACGGACAGTTCTTACGCCTAAGATGCAACTATTCTGAAACAAAGGATTACAAGTCCCATTCGAGCAGGTTCTCAAAGAAACTATTGGAGAAGAACTACTCCCCGCACTTGATAAGAAGAGCAAACAAAAGGGATCTGAATAACAACAGAGATCAGTTGCTCATTACATAAAAAATAGATGGAGATGACAGACTAATATGTGTTACCGCACTCAGCCCCCTATCTAACAATTTCCAGAAGATTGTGAACAAAAATTGGGGCATCTTACAGTCAGACAGCCTAGGATTAAACAAACCTTTTTTTAAAAAGACAGTAACATTAAAGACATACTGGTACATACCCATCCAAAGACTCCTGAGACGCCGTGTAACCAAACCACCCCTTGGGACCTACTGCCTCAAGTAGGGCACTCCCCATGTGGGAAAGGAAGTGTATGCCTATTCACAAAGAGAACAAAAAAGCTATATTTAGGTCTGAGAACACTGTGAAAACTCAAGAGTCCCATCAACCATAACTCCAAGAACGTGTTGTATTTATAAAGTGCTCCTGTAACTTAATCTACATCGGCATGACTACCAGATATGTACGCACTAGAATTACCGAACACCAGAGCACTATAAGGTGCAAACGTGATGCCACAAATCTCACAAGACATTACATAGCCAGAGGACATAGCATGGATGACATGGAATGGTATGTCCATGAAAAACTAAAACCCTCAAGAAAGGACATGACAAAACCTCTCCTCATTTTTGAGCAGAGATGGGTCTACAAATTCCGTACGGACATACATGGACTAATAGTTGAAATATCATGGGGGTGCATTAATTTATGAAACCCTTTGGTTTTGTTAACCTCCTTAACACCTATATGTTTCTGAAAGGATAGTGATATGTAGACCAGGGCCGGACTGGACGTAGCGGGCACCAGGCATTTTTCACCTGTGGGCCGGAGAGGTGGGGGCCGGTTTTCTGGCCGTGGGGGCCGGTTTTGACACTGGGGGCCAGTTTTGCAGCCGTGCTGCAATATCGGCCCCCAGTAACAAAAGCGGGAGTGGTGCTTTCTACTAGCAGCCCCCCCCCCCGCTCCCAGGGCTGGTCGAGCAGTAATCTGCCAGGGCTGGTTGCTGTTCCCAGTCCAGCCCTGAAGTAGACCTTTGATCACCTGGTTCCACTGCACCATACCTATGCGCACGATTAGCAATCACACCACCTTTGGTACTTAAATGACAATAATCTCAGCTCACTACTATTGGCACACTAGTATGGTGCCTCCTTATAGGTGCAACCTTGGTATATTTGTTATAGAGGTGTATACAGACATCCTTATACAGTCATATCTGTTACATTCAGTCTAATGCCTGAGCTTACCACCACCCCTTAGTATCATGCTTGCCAAAAAAAAGGTGTGGTTTCTTGATTGTAAGGGTGTTTTGATTGTAAGGGGTTTTGTTTAGAACTTGTATTGCGAAACAGGAGAAAAAGTCCTTTTTCATCTTGAGCTGCCATACTTTTTTGTGATGCAATATAACTTTCAATATCATGGTTGGTTCAGGCACCTGAGCAAATTAGTTGTATCAAGACGCTGCGCTGTTGTGAATGTTACTCACGTTACTGATGTCTTGGTCTTTGACTCATTAACAAATTTGCATTTACAGTTAAAATCAAATTACAGATACAATTTGGACTCCATTGGCTGTGATACTGTGTTAATTCAAGGTAATCTGAACATGATTTACTGGTCTGTTAATGTGAGAAGCCACAGCATTTCTCATGCTAATGTGGTCATTATTTATTACATGGTATTTAATATTGCACCCACCCACTAAGAATGAAAGAACACGTGAATCGCTGAACATATAAAGCTTAGATCAGCTCTAGTATTTAGAAGTTAGAAATTGTTGTCTGACTAACAGTTAAAAACTATGCAACTTTATTGTAGGGCACTTTGTGAATAGTAAAGCTCAAAATGCGAAGTGGAACTGACAAAATGTGATTCATTAAAAATTACACCTGCTCTAGAAATTTCACCAGCTGCAATATAGCCCCTGACATCTCCAGTACCATGAGCAGACTGTGGCAAAAGTGTCATTCAAGGCCTCATTCTAGGGCGAACAAAGAGCAGAGCCAACATGTCAGCCTTACTCATGACAGTGACGTGATATACAACATATGCTAGTGCTTAATTTGTAAACAAATAAAAGTAAGCGAGTCCTGGGGCTCAACATTTTCTTGGGAGCTCACCACCAGTAGAGCCAATTGCTGGGGATGGCGAATAACATGGCTGTCTGATTTTGATTCCAACCCATGTCTTTATTTATAACCCATGTCTTTATTTATCCTACTTCACTTCACTATTTTTCACTCTTGCAGGTTCTTTTTCATCTTTGATTTTCCCTTTGTCACTGATTTTCTATCTTTCGCTACCTTTTCCTTTCTCCCTTTTCTACCTTTCTCTCTTAGGGGCTGGGACAAAGTCTAATGGTTAAAAACTAAGCGCCTGATTACGATCTTGGAGGACAGGGTTGCTCTGTCACAAACGTGACGGATATCCTGTCCGCCAAATTACAATTCCATTATATCCTATGGAGGTTGTAGTATGATGGACGGGATATCCGTCACGTTTGTGACCAAGTATCTCATCCGCCTAGATCATAATCAGGCCCTAAGTCCTGGTCCCTAAAGATGAGTGCTGGTGTTTACCACCCGCAACCACAGGCACAAATTAAGAAGCTGGGGCCATATTTATAAGAAAGTCAAACAGCGCAGTGCAGCAAGTCACCTTGCTGTGCTGTGCGACAGGGAAAGGGCAGGAATGCAACGTATTTAAAATAATGTGGTGCATTCCTGCCTTTTTTCACTCGCACTGGTGTCATTTTAGCTGCCTAGCACCAATGCAGGTACCCATGGCACCAATTGTGCAAGAGTGCCTGCATTGTAAGGAGGATTGTTTTTGTGCAGGAAGAGGCACTGCCCTGCACAAAAACAACCCCCTGAGGCATATCCCCCTTTCTATGTGTGCTGCAAAATGCAAGACACATAGAAAGAGGATGTAATGAGGAGAAATAAAGATATTTCTCCTCATTACGCCTCACCTGGAAAGGTGTATTTTTTTGGCGCAATAACAGGTCTACCAGCAATGTTAAATCTGGGAATGCATCAAAATCCATAAGAGTTGCATGGGAACACCCACGGAACGCTCATGGAACACATTTACTTTACCATTTTTCACTCTTGCAGGTTCTTTTTTTATCTATGCTTTCTCCCTTTGTAATTAATTTTCTATCTTTCTCTACCTATTCTTTTCTCCCTTTTCTGCCTTTCTCTCTCATGCACTGTGTCAAAGTCTAATGGTTAAAAACGATGGGGCCGATTAAGATGGCGGTCCACCCTGGTGGGGAATGGGACCACCCGACTAGCTGTCGGCGGTCATGCCATACTTATTACAATGTGACCACCTTCAAGGTGGTTGCAAAGTGTATCTTTTGTATTGTGGCGTGTGCTGCGGGCTGCAGCACACGCTGCAGTCCAAAAAATACACTTTTTGCATATCCCTGCACCATGTGGCAGGCACCATGCAGTGCCTGCCACATGGTGCAGGGATATGTTCGGTGCCCCCCAGGGCCCATGTCGGAGGGCCAGGGTGGAAGGGGGCCCGCTAGGGGATCCAAAGTCACTTTCTGCCAGGCTTCTTATGGCGGATTAACTGCCATGAAACGGCCAGCGGAAACTGACATTGTAATGCCTACGGCGGTGCCTGAGCAGGTACCGCCACCATTGTAGCATTACAGACTGTCGGATTAGTGTCGGATGGTCTTTCCGCCCCCTGACCATCCGCCCGCCATCATAATGTGGCGGGCATTAAACACTATTATGATGGTGGTGGGACTGCCACCGATGGGCTGTCAGTGGTGGTCCTGCCATCATCATAATCAGGCCCTAAGTCCTGGCCCCAAAAGATGAGTGCCGGTGTCCACCACCAGCAACCACCGGCACAAATGAAGAACTTGGGGGCATATTGATAAGAAAGTCATAAGGCACAGTGCAGCAAGTCACCTTGCTGTGCTGCATGATAGGGAAAGGGCAGGAATGCACCGCTTTAAAAGAATGTGGTGCATTCCTGCCTTTGTCCCTGAGCTGGTGCCGTTTTTGGTTGCCTAGCCCCAACACAGGCACCCTTGCACCATGGTGCAAGGGTGCCTGCTTTGTAAGGATGATTGTTTTTGTGCAGAGTGTGCCACCTTGCTGCACAAAAACAATCACCTGAGGCATTTTCCTCCTTCTATGTGTGCTGCAGAATGCAGCAACATAGAAAGAGGAAGTAACGAGGAGAAATAAAGATATTTCTCCTCATTATGCCTCACCTGGGAAGGTCTATCTTTTTGGCACATTCACAGGTCTACAAGCGATGTTAAATCTGGGAATGCATCAAACTCCGTGGGAGTTGCGTGGGAACACCCATCCAACGCCCATGGAACGCCTTCCCAGGTCAGAGTAATGCAACACAGCGATTTGCGCTGCGTTTGGTTACTCTGAATTTATGAAGCTACTTAGGGCCACGCAAGATGGCCTTGCGTGGCTTCATGAATCACATTTCGGGCTTGCAACGCGCATGCCCCACATTGTGTGGTGCAAGAGCGACACAACCTCCGTCATAAATATGCCCCTTGATGTCACAGTAAGGTGGAAGTAGGTCAGGGGAAAGGAGAAAAGGAGAAAAGACAACAGCTGCTTTGTTTCTACTCATGGGGTTCATGGTCTTTTTTCTTTGTAACTCCAGTCTCAGGGCCTGATTTCCGGTTCAGTAGATTATCTTTGTCAGGATTTACTTTCATAGTATTCCCCAGTTCGTCCTTATCCCTCTCAGAAAATATTCATTTTAGTGAATATACAGGAAGGTTTACACTCTTTCCGTTTCTTTGTCTTTCCCTCCTCCCTTTTTACATCAGACTCCAGCACAACGGTAGCATCCTTGATTTTAATGGTGCCTATTTTACCTTACACTGGTTTGCCCAGAGTGGTTCAGTGCCATCCTCCCATTTCTCATCTCTTTGTCCTGTGCATTTTTACTGCATAGTGGGCCACAAGCTGATTTAATTTTTTTCAGGCTGACCTTGGACTGCCATGTCACTTGGTGGAACTTCGTCCTCATTAGTGGATCCTGTACCCATTGACAGTGGCGGCTCGCAGAGGGAGTTCTGCGGGGCGGTGGGGCGGGGAGGGGCAGGGTGGGGGGGTAGTGGAGTCGGACATATGACGGCCAGGAGTATAGTAAGTAAATAAATAAATACAACTATTTACCTTGCGCTCGCTGCATCGCTGAGTTGGCGATGCAGCGAGCGCAAGGTAAATAGTTTTATTTATTTATTTACTTACTATACTCCTCGCCGTCATATGTCCGACTCTACTACCCTCCCACCCTGCCCCTCCCCTGCCCCGCCGCACCACCCCGCAGCACTCCCTCTGCAAGCCGCCACTGCCCACTGACCTTAGGCAGTTATATAGGCTCTTATGTGGGCTCTTAGACTCAGCCATGTTTAGTACGAATTCTGCCTGAAGAGCTAAGCAACTTTTTGTCCTTGCATTTAATAGAGTTTGAAGTATGGTTTTCAAAAGAGATCCTATATGATCAGTGCCCCCCCCCCCAAAGATTTCTCCATTGGTCAAAATATATAGGTCAGAACTCTAGGTGGGGCATTTAAGGCTCCTGAAATAATACATTCTTGCCGATGTTTGCTTCTAGCAGTGGTTACTATGGGCTGATTATGGCCACGTATATTTAAAAAACGGAATCCCTGGATTGTAGCCCCGGGCTATCATCACTGGAACTTCCTGGAGAACACTTGCTAGGTCCATCACATTCGTTGGGCACTTACACATCAACAGCGTTCGTTGCACAGATTTTGTTTAGACCCTTGAACTGGATGGCCGGCCTCTGAGGCACATCTCGGAGAGTGTAATCCTGATCGATTGACGAGCTGGGCAGCGGGAGAAGTTCCTTTGGCAGGTCTTTTTTGGCATCTTCTTGCTTGTGAATTTCGATCCACTGGTATGATTGACTTTGATAGAGTACTCCAGTTAAACCTGAGGGTCTTTTAATGATACTTGCTCACTAGTGCTGTCAGTCTATCATTTTCACCCTGCTTGTCTGACTCTAATTTTCTTGCAGCTTGCACTCCAATGCGTGGTTGTACTTGGCAACTTTATTAGTTGTCACATTGTGCAAAAGGTCATTATTCAATTGAATTAGGGCACTAGATATGACCTCCACTCTCGCTTCCTTCTGAAAGAAGCTTGTAATTAAGATAGGGGCAGTGTTTGACACAGCAGAGGACTATTCAGTGGGCATTTGCTGGGATGGTGTTTGCTAAAGTGGTGGTGCCAGTACCGATCTCAATGTTACTGTAGAATCCTGATGTTATGGATTGCCTCTCCCATGTTTCCCTGTCCCTGGCTGCTCAGTCTGTGTTAGTGTTCTGAATGGAATGTTTGGTGTGTGTGCTATGAGTAAAATGCTTGGGTGACTGAATGAGGGATGACAGTTGATGGATGGGGCTGAGCAGCTAGCCGGCTGCTCCCGGTGGGGCTGCTGTAGCATTATACCTGGATTTGTTCTACCTGTTTACCTGCCTACCTGTTACCTGAATAAACTTACACTGACTTCATCACTCCAGCGTGGTCCCTCCTTTAGTACATATTTTAGGCGACGAGTTGAGGACATCCCCACACTCTACACTTGGTACCAGTGGCCTGAAGAAACCTCAAGATGCCTCCTACAGCATGTCACAGAGAAGCTACTACATGGAGAAGTCAAAAACGCAAGCAACAGGAACAAGACCAAACAAACAAGAGTTACAAGAGGACACACAACAGTGTCACTCTAAAGACATTATGCTACAAAGACAACATGTGAAACAGGTACAGCGACAGCACGCAGTCCAGCCCCACCGGTGTCCATCACATCAGACAGCCCCCACACAAGTGTGCTGTACTCCCTCTAAAGAAGCCACTACTACTAGACACGTCATGGATGCTGCGCAGAGTGACCTTTCATGTACAGTAAGGCATTTACTTTATTTCATAGACGCTGCGCAGAGAAGTACAAACTGTACATATTGCTGCCAGTTAACTGCCGGTGTTGGACCTGTGCTCCCTATACACTGGATCAAGCACTGGCACTGGCCTAGAGACATGTGCTCTGCTGTACGTTCTTGCATCACCTGGAAAGGCTTTATCAAGGCAGCCTACATCCTGCTGGGAACCTACACTACTAGAAGCATCTACAGGGCAACAAGAAGTAAAGTTAACAGTGGCTGTCTAGGTATGTGCCTTCAGTGTGGATCAATGTGTTTTTTTCAACTACTTGCTGTTCAAGTTACTCAACTCTTATGGCCTTCTACAAATTACTGTCTCATCTGTGTGTGAATTTTGGAAGGTGTTTCCTGCTAATAGTGCCTCTGTTTAACCTAAAATACACCAAAGCACACCAAGTAGTTGTAACTAATATCAAAATGTACAGAATAACTCAATGAGTGAGAAAATAATTTTTTCTCCTCCTTCCCCACACTGTATGGTTCAATTCGCCGTAGATCAATTTCTTTTTTTATAGATGTCCACAAAAAGTCTTGAATCAGGTCCTTTTGTTTATTTTATTTCAAATCTTTATACATGAAACACAGCAGCAGCCGACGTACGTTTCGCCCCCTCCGGGCTTTCTCAAGGCTCAAGTATGAAAGTTGAATTCATTCCCATAGGTTCAAACACATTTTATTATTTGACTCCCCTCACAACTAATTCTTCCAGGACCAATGTATGCGATGCAATGTCAATCGGAATGGCAGTGATGTTTGCTTCTTTTAGAAGTACATGCATCTCCTTACAGGGAATCGCATCACGATATCGCTGTACTTTATGTTATGGACCTTGATAAGTCCTCTCTACGTGTCACTGTAAAATCTGCTCCTCGTAACCGGCAGCGATATCGTGATGCGATATCGTTCATGCGTTTGAACCTATGGGAATGAATTCAACTTTCATACTTGAGCCTTGAGAAAGCCCGGACTTTTTGTGGACATCTATAAAAAAAGAAATTGATCTACGGTGAATTGAACCATACAGTGTGGGGAAGGAGGAGAAAAAATTATTTTCTCACTCATTGAGTTATTCTGTACATTTTGATATTAGTTACAACTACTTGGTGTGCTTTGGTGTATTTTAGGTTAAATATTGTTCTAGGCTGTTTCAGTCCTAGTGGAAGCATACCCTGGTGGGTGGGTATTGTGACACCATGGGAGCACCCGAAATAATACTTATAGTGAATAATACAGTTATTAAATTGTTGTAAATGGATGTGCAGGTCATAGGGCAAACCCACAATCTTTGGAATGATAATAGTGCCTCTGTGTCAGCGCAGGACTTGTGAAAATCTACTGGTGTCAATTTCCTTTTACTTGCTGGCGTTTCTATCGTAAAGGCTGATCGCTACTTTTAACGCAATTCTCCCTACCTGCCACAATAGGAGGCCATCTGGGTGAGAATTTTACTGTTTTCAATTTGTTTATGTGAACATTACCTTCCATACAGTGAGGCCGGAAAAAAAAAACCAGTTACGATGTGTTTTAAAGTTTTTAAAAAATGGCTTTCGCACCTTACCTTGTCCATGGTATCGCGCAGAGCCATTCCAGAGCCTTTCATGACGTCTTGATCTTTGCTGGTCATCAATGCTGCCTATGGATGTTTTGCAGCAGGAGCACGCCGTGAGCCACTCAGCATGCATCTCCTGTGCGTGCCGCCATCTTGTGGCTGGAGCTTCCAGCCACTCTATGCGTGATGTTATTACCTCCTGCAATTTGCCAACCACGTCTATGTCTCTTGCACGTCGCATTCAATAAAGTTAGTTTTGAAGTAAAGCACTAACAGGAACTAACACGGACATCAAGTCGGGAAGCAGTTGATTCTCAAGGTATTTTTCTTCCTTTGCCATTTTTGTGTCACAGTGACTTTGACTTTAGAATTCATCTTCACATTCATTTGGACACTTTGCAGCTGGAAGATTTTAGCTATGTTTCGTTTATTTACGGGTTTTTTCGGACTCACTGTATTTTTTTTGGGGTGTTTCCACACGTCTCCACAACATGGACAGTGCCTAACTCGAGGAGGCACACATCTTTACATTTTTCCTGGCTGCTCGTTTCACGTGCTGTGATTTAAATCGTATTCATTGTGTATTTTATCTTTTACATGTTCATAGAGTTTATATCTAAATAGTTCCTTTTTGGGTGGTTGAAATGTCCCTTTGAGGAGGGATGTTCTAGTACAGACTTTCATTTCTGAACCTCTACACAGGGGTAAGTTTTTTTGGGGCTTTCTCCCATATACACATGTAGTACCTCATTTTAAGGTTTGAGTTTTTAGTCTCTTTGTACGCCAGTTTACATTGTACCCTTACGCGAGGGTGGTCTCTTTCACTTGTTGCAGGGGTGAGTTCCCTGCGTGCATAAGACGCCTTGCGTTGCACAGGTTTTTGTTGCAGGGGTGAGTCCCTGCGTGCATAAGACGCCTTGCGCTGCACAGGTTTTTGTTGCAGGGGTGGGTCCCTGCATACATAAATTGAAGTTTTTTTGTTTTTTTGTTCTTACTGGTTGTCCCTATTGGTTGGCGGGGGCAGGACATTGGGTATTAGTCCCTCTAGTTCTCATTCACGTACACGTTGTCCTTTGCTTAGGGTAAGGGCAGGACGTTGGGTACTAGTCCCTTCTGTCCACATTGACTTTACTCCTTACATGGAGATGTTACATTTGTACCTTTTCTCATTTTTTTCTTCACAAGAGGAGGGGGATGGGTATTATTGTTTATCCGTCTTTCTCTATAGTCTTCTGTTCCTTTCCCTCTAGTGATGCATGTTTCCAGCCATCCCTGGGTCTGGGCTCTAGATTCATCTTGACTAGTTATATTCCCTTGCGATGTTGTTTTTCCCTATTTACTGTTGCTGTAATTTTATGTTTATAGTTAAATGCTGTTTTTATCTTTTATTCTTTGTTTACGTTACATCATTCTTCTGTTCATTAGGGAAGAGGTATGTAGTATCCTGATGTTATGGATTGCCTCTCCCATGTTTCCCTGTCCCTGGCTGCTCAGCCTGTGTGAGTGTTCTGAATGGAATGTTTGGTGTGTGGGCTATGAGTAGAATGCTTGGGTGACTGAATGAGGGATGACAGTTGATGGATGGGGCTGAGCAGCTAGCAGGCTGCTCCTGTTGGGGCTGCTGTAGCATTATACCTGGATTTGTTCTACCTGTTTACCTGCTGTTGGGATCACGGGATCTCGTGCCACATCTTTGCATTCCTTTCTTTCGTTCCCTGCGTGGAACATGGAATGCTGTGGCACTGGCAGTTGCTGCCGGGAAGCTGTGTGATCAGACGTATTAAAGAAGACTGGAAATCTTACCCTGAGTTGTCTTCCTTTCATTGGCGACGAGTTGTCTGGTCCACAGTCTTCCCCACCGTCTTTTTCTCGACATCGTGTTTGTTCCGTCATCTTCTTCAATCCAAGTCTGCTGAGCCCTGTGAAGAGGATCGCTCGAGCGTCTTTGAAGTGCTTTCGGTGAACACCCGGATGTTGGTTATTGTTTGCCCTGCAAGTCGCATCTCCAGTGAAGGTTCCGGTGAGATTTTGGACATTTTAGGGTGTTTTTCAAAGTGGAAGAGAGTGCGTGGTGACGGCCGGCGCGTGTACCGGCGCGCGTCACCCTAACACGCACCTCTTTGTTCAAAGGAGGGCTACTGTTGCTAGGACAAACAGCGCATGTGTCAGCACGCATTACGTTAGACGTTACGCGTTGCAAGTGAGCTTTCGTTGTTGTGGCAACTGGCGCGCATACCGGCGCGTGCCACATTGTCAGATTAAAGCTCCGACGCGCATACCGGCGCGTGCCACATTGACAAATTAAAGCTCCTCTTATGGCAATCTGCGCATAAATCAAGCGCATGCCATTTTTCTCTTTGTTGAAGCTTTGTTTCTCTTGCAACTGTACAAATTTAAAGTGGCTTTCTTATCGTGGGCCAAGCTGCATCAGATGAACCAAAGGGATTAGTGTAAAATCAAGTGTGTCAACCAGTGGCATTGTGTTATTCTCAACGGTGACACGCTCTCCTTGTGATCATCCTGGTGTATACATTCATCGCAAAAGTGACACACATACCCAGTCAGCGTGTCATGTATTGTGGCAACATTCTCTCCATGGGCATGTCGGTGATGTGCACACCTTGTTCTCTTTAAATATATTGGGACACTAAATACTGTTAGTATACTTTACCATTCATCTTTATTTTTTTTGTGGGTGTTTTTTTTTTTTTTTTTTTATCCTGCAACATAATTTCTTGTTGTGGTGACTTGTGGCAGCAACTCACCCACGCAAGGTCATTCTATGGATGGTGTAATTGCACCACCTCCCTTTTTGCAGTCACCCGGCACTCCTCCTGTTATTTGGCAACAGTGGAAAGAAACATTTGATGCCTATCTTGAGGCGATTGATGGAGATACCTTCACGTCAAAGAAAAAAAAAGCTTTACTAGTATACAATTTGGGTGCTGAGGGAAGAAGCATTTTAAAGACTTTACCCCTAGAACTTGTAAGAACATGTGTCAGTAGTGGTGAAGAAGGTGACTCTTTAATTGTTGATGATTATGCCTCACTTATTAAAACTTTGGATAAGAGATTCAATCCCAAGAGAAATATTGTACTGGAGCGTCACAAATTTTTGCATCGTGCTCAGATCCCTGGCGAATCCATTGATGATTTTGTAGCTGCCCTCAGAACCCTAGCTGTCACTTGTAATTATAGGGAGTTCAGAGACGAAATTATCCGGGATCAGCTAATTGAGCGCACTTGCAATAAAAAGATTCAGGAGAAACTTTTAACTTCCGAAGACCCTGATCTAGAAACTGCTCTCATTTTAGCTAGAAGTATTGAGCATTCTCAACTATGCATGAAAGAGATGAGTGGGTCTACGTCATCCAACGAAGTCAAATTAGTCAGTACCAAACCTACAAGTAAACCCACAAAAGGAACCAACACAAACATACCTAGCATTTCTCCATCTGCATCCTGTTTGCCTAAACCGAAATTTGAAAGATCTGAAAAATCTGACCTCTCCTGTTACCGATGTGGGAGCAGATCTCATCTGGGCAATTTTAAATTTTGTTTTGCTATTAATCAAACTTGCTTCAAATGTGGTAAGAAAGGACATTTGGCACGTATGTGCAAGGCTACTGTTGCACATAAGGGGCAGTCAAGAACTGTAAACGCTATTGAAGAAGATAATGTTGACTATGGGAATGATAATGAAAGTTATGAATTGTTGATGTTGTCTTCTTCCTCTACTCAATTGGATGGTGTGGTGGAAATTGCTTCCATTGTTGAACCACATAAAAGAAAATCCCTTGCGTGTGCCATAAATTTAAACGGAATAAGTATAACGTTTCTGGCTGATTCTGGTTCTCCTTTTACCCTCATCAATGCCAAAGACTTTGAGGGATTAGGCAACATTCCTGTTGTTCAGTCTAACATAAAAATCTTTGCTTATGGTGGTAAAAGAGTAGAGGTTCTTGGCAAGTTTGAGGGCAAGTTGGAATTCAAGGGGGATTTAACTCAAGGTACTGTTTACATTGTGAAGGAAGGTGCGAATTTATTGGGATGGGAGGAGCAGGGTGAGCTGGGGATCATCCTAGACCCCAATCATCCGGACATGGTTTTATCAAAACACGAAGCCAAACAATTTTACTCCAATCTTCCTGAGGTTACCCCTGTGCATAAGGTTGCTGCAGAATCGTTATCTAAGAGTGATTGGATTCAAAGGTACCCAGACATTTTTAGTGGTGAATTGGGTAAACTCAAAGGTTTTCAGCACCGCATTGTTTTGAAAGAGGGTGCAAGAGCTGTTGCACATAAAGTGCGCAAGGTACCTCTTAGTATGCGTGGTGAGCTCAAACAGGAACTTGAGCGATTGTGTTCCATGGGTGTAATTGAGCCCATTGAGGGGTCTGAATGGTTGTCCCCCATTGTTTTGGCGCACAAGGCTGACAAGTCTCTCAGAATGTGTGTGGACTTGCGCGACCTAAATTCTTGCATATGGGTGGACCGCCAACCCCTCCCTAACATCAATGAAATGTTGTCTACACTAGAGGGTGCAAAGTATTTTTCTTCTCTTGATATTTCCTCTGCTTACCATCAATTAGAATTGTGCAAGGACTCGAGACATCTCACGTCCTTTGTGACACCGGAAGGTGCATTTCGCTACGTACGCATGCCGTTTGGTTTGGCATCAGCTTCTGCAGTGTTCCAGCGTCTCATGGGAAGGTTGTTTAAGAACACTGCATGAGTCGTGTTTTTCCAAGACGATATTTTGATTCATGGTAAAACAGAATTAGAGCACAATTCCAGAGTCAAGGAAGTTTTGGACATTGTCAAGTCTAGTGGTTTAACACTAAGAAAAGACAAGTGTAAATTTTTCCAAGATGGTGTGGACTACCTTGGACACCACATTTCTGAGAAAGGAGTAGAACCCAAAGTTAAACTTCTTGATGCCATTCAAAATGCACCTGAACCACAAAATAAAGACCAGCTTCGTTCCTTTCTTGGCTTAGTGGAGTATTACGCTAAATTTGTGGCTAGTTTCTCTGATAGGACAGTGTGTTTGCGTGAGCTTCTAAGGAAGAATGTGAAGTATGTATGGTCAGACCAATGTGCTTGTGACTTCAAGTTGTTGAAAGAAGCAATTGTGCAGGCACGCCCACTTAAGTTATTTAATATCAATGATCGCTGCATTGTTACCACCGATGCGAGCAATGTGGGTCTTGGCGTTGTTCTTATGCAGCAAAGATCTGACAATAGGGAGGAGACCATTGCTTTTGCTTCTAGAGCACTTCGTGGAGCGGAGAGCACTTATTCTACAATTGAGAAGGAAGCCCTGGCTCTGTGGTGGGGTGTACAGTATTTTCGCAATTTTTTATGGGGCAATGAGTTTGTTCTGAGGACTGATCATAAACCACTGGTAGATCTTTTCACCACCAGGGGTGGTGGCAGGGCCACTCCACGTATAGCTAAGTGGCAGTACAGGTTAAATGAATTTAATTATCGTTTGGAGTACGTGCCTGGAGTGAAGAATCACATTGCTGATTGCCTGTCTAGGCTACCACTGTCAGAGTCTGCTTTTGACTCTGTGGATGAGGATTTGGAAATGGTGTTTGCTGTTAGTGGGGTAGCTGACACAGGAGCTGCTCTGTCTGAAATTGATTGGAAGTTTGCTTTGTCTGAAGATATAGAGATTAGGAAGGTAATGGACTTTGTGGTTCATGGCTGGCCAAACAACTCGCATTTGATTCCTGAACTGATTCCCTTCAAGAGAATATGTGACGAGTTGTCCCTTGTTGATGGGATTCTGCGTAGAGGTGGTTTGTTGGTTGTGCCTATGACTATGCGCAAGAAGGTTTTGGATCTGGCCCATGAAGGTCATCTGGGCATTCGTGCCATGAAGCGGAGGGTTCGGGAGGATTTCTGGTGTCCGGGAGTTGATAGGTCCATTGAACACTGTGTTCGTGATTGTGGTGCGTGTGTCTTGAGTGACAAAACTCAAGTAACCTATCCCTCTCCCATCAAACCCATAGTTGTGGAAAACTCACCGTGGTGTAAGTTGGCCTTCGATATTGCTGGTCCTTTTGGTGGTATGGGTAGTTCTCCCAAATACGCTTTGGTGCTGATCGACTATATGTCTAAGTGGCCAGAAGTCAGGTTTGTGGATGGTGTAAATTCTGCAACGGTCATTAATTTCTTCAAGGATGTTTTTCTTCGAGAAGGCTTTCCAGAGGAGTTAGTGACTGATAACGGGACTCAGTTAGTTTCTGTGGAAATGCAGGAATTTCTGAAAGTGCATTGGCATCAAGCATATCCTCACCTCTCTCTATCATCCTTGCAGTAACGGTTTAGTTGAACGCTTTAACCGTGTGATCAAGGATCAGTTACAGTTAGCTTTTGTCAACGGTTTGCACTGGAAGGAGGCGATTTCCAACTTGTTGTGGGCAATGAGAATCACCCCTCATTCGAGTACTGGCGTGTCTCCTTTCACTTTGCTAAGGTGTAGGGTTGCAGGTTCTAAGCTCAACAAAGATTGGATGTCAAGGAAGGAGGTGGATCTGCAGAGGCTGGGCATGGTAGCTGATGTCAGGGCTGCCGCCCAAGCCAGGTATGCATCAGATTATGCCAGGGCATCTCCAGTACGTCAAGGGGACTGGGTGGGAATCAAGAAACCTGTTCTTGTTCGCAAGGGATCCTCTCGGTTTTCTGATCCAGTTAGAGTGAGAGAAGTAAGAGAGCATGTTGTTGTGTTGGAGAATGGGAAGATCTGGAACAAGTGTGCTGTCTCAGTGGTACCGGAGTCAAAAGCTGAGTTTGTGAAAGGAAAATTTGGGGTTTACACTCCTTGCACGACTCCGCCTCTCATGGGGGGAAGTTCAAAGGTTTCTGTTCCTGTCAGGGAGGTTGTTCCCTGAGCAACCTCTTCTAGGTCAAGGGTTGTTCCCTCTAGATTCCGGGACTATGTTAGGTATTGAATTTTCTCGATTTATTTTCTTACTTGTCATCTGTATAACTTATTTTGTTTTAGTTTCTTTATGTTGATAAGAATGTTCTCATCATCCTCTTGTTTTTTTTTTTATGTGAAGGAAGGGGGGTGTGTTGGGATCACGGGATCTCGTGCCACATCTTTGCATTCCTTTCTTTCGTTCCCTGCGTGGAACATGGAATGCTGTGGCACTGGCAGTTGCTGCCGGGAAGCTGTGTGATCAGACGTATTAAAGAAGACTGGAAATCTTACCCTGAGTTGTCTTCCTTTCACCTGCCTACCTGTTACCTGAATAAACTTACACTGACTTCATCACTCCAGCGTGGTCCCTCCTTAACTATAGTTACCTTTCCCATTTGGACGAGTTATAATCAATCGATTGTACTTTCTCAGTGAGCGCCTTGCTACTGTCTGTTTTTCACTGAACTGTCTCCTGCTATCTGTCATTAATATCTCCCGAGAGCAATTGGTGGCTCGTAGTTGGTGTGCTATAAACAGGTGGAAATCATAGTTGTTATAGATGTATATATGTATGTCCTAGACCGCCTGTAGTTACTGATAGTTTCTGGTAGTTACTGGTAGATGCTGGCAGTTAACTGGCCTTATTGGTAGTACGCAATCCAGTGTGCCTGCTGCTGCACTGATGCCGCCCGACTCACAGACACCACACAACCACCACTACCTCTAGAGACCATCCTCCCACCCTAATCCCCCAACGTCACCTTACTGTTCAAACTCTCGACAGCTGATTGGGGCCTTGGGTGGCGAGTTCATCACGGCACTCAGTGGTAAGTGGTGGAGAGGCAGTCATAGGCCTGGCTCAAGTGCACCAACTGCCAATCAAAACTTTCATGCCGCAGACATTAAGGCTTCGAGCTTCTGACTCCAGGCTTCTGGCAGGCATACAAGTGCTCTTCATAGCCCCCCACTAATAGGTTCTACCTCACACACCTCCCCCAAGTCTGTCGGAGGTCTGTCAGAGGCAGGGGTGCTAAATAATCTCCAACTCTCAAATGGTTTTGCTGCATAGGGGGGCTGAAGAGGGGGGAAGGTGAACGTAGCACCACGGTCGGGACCCCAGGAGTCCTGTGCTGCGCTTGAGGCTCAAATCTGACTGCACACGAGGACCTCCGACCAGGCCTTCAATCTTGATCTCTAAGTTATTGGCAGCCCCGGTGCCCCAGATGCGCCAAACGCACGAAGCACACACCAAAAAGGGGGATTTGAGGTGTTTGGGGCCACCCTCAATTTCACGAATCTGCAGCCCAAAGTTGAAAATCAGACCTAAGCAGGGCGCACAGCACAGCACCACAGCCACCCGACAGTTGCCTTCTCAAACTGTTGCAATACATCTCATCCGCTTCCACTCATTCCACACAAACTTTCACTGATGTGGACCATGTTTAGGGTGACCAGGCGTCCCGGATTTGCCCGGACAGTCCTGGTTTTGGTTATCTGTCCTGGTAGTTTTCAGTAAATTAGGCACTTGTCCCAAATTTTTAGAGAGGCTTCAATGAACAAGCTTTTATGAGCTTCTGTGCAGGAATAGGTGCTAGTCTTTTCAGCAATCAGTTTAATTAGCACCTATGATATTCTGTGTGATAGCTGTATTTAATGTATGCCCCTTAGTGCCTCAGGGTCTGTGTTGACTATCGTGGTGAGCGCTGTCTTTCAAGTCATTCTGGGCACCTCTGCATGTGAAATTGCAGTCCTACTTCTATTTTTGTGAAATGTCCCAGGTTTTGGTTTTAAAAATCTGGTCACCCTAACCACGTTGAAATCATGTAAACAACGTTTCACTGTATGAAATATAAATCAGTGACACTATACGAGTGAAGTGCAAGGTGCAAGTTGAAGGCTGAGCCCTAGGTGCTAGAGAGAAGCCAGGAGTGCAATGGACTACAGCAAGATGTGCAGGAGTTGAAGAGGCTAAGCGATGATACAAGTACTCTGTTGCTGCCAATGTGCATTTGGGGCACTGAGTGGCGGTGTTAGGGCCACATCTCTCACACAAAATGATGTAGCAGTTCAAACTTCCTTTATGCACACAGGACTGGTAATCAAAGGCAGGAATAAAGTAATAGTATACCTCTTGACAGTGGAGTCACACGTCATGCTCATTACTGCCATTGTTGCCCTGGATGGTGCTGCGGCTTGACTTGGAGGGTTTTAGGTAGCTTTCCTAGCTGTCACCGAGTCAAACTCTGGACCGTGTTTTTAAAAATCTGGACTGTCAACTTTACAGTGAAAGATTCTGAACAAAGCACAAATTTAAAATTGCTTCCTCATAATGCAACTAATTGTATGTAGTTATTGAAGATAAACATCCCAGAACACAATTTGTGGCAAATATGAGTTTTACGTCATTTCAGCATCTTCCCAACTTGTGTCATACGAGAGATAATAGGAGTCCCCTAATTGTCTCACCTCATTCAACCCGCTGGCCAATCAGAGCTAGTGCACATTTTATCATGTCTCCCTCCCAGCCAGTGATGGTTGTTAAAGTTTGAAAAGAATGTGGGGAAAAGAGCAGGCCCATATTATTTGAGTGATTTTCTTCCCAAGTAAAAATTTACAAAATTGGGCCAAGTGGTGCACTTTACTACGTCATATTTTTATTATACTAGTCATAATCCTTGTACCTTGTGCCACTGCTACACTAGAAGAAGTATCAATCTTAACTTGAATGCTAGTAGAAAATGCACCTGTTTTTCATTGTTCATATACAGGTTGGTGGATCAATGAGTACATCAGACATTAAAAAGCAATGTGAAACTGTTATCTATTGTTTCCACGATTCTGAAAGTGTTCCGATTCTAAAGGGAAACAAAGTTGTCATGTTTATGCGGTTGCCAGAAACTACTCCCTTCTTGTTTACAAGGAGTTTCTAGTGGCCTCTGAGTTAGCTGGCACAAAGTAATTAAGTTTAATATACTCGATAGGGACATACTGACCTCAGTCCTATGTCGAATCTATAGGGTATATTATTCCAATGCGCAGAGCCTATTAGGGAAATAGGAACTACACTACACCTTTGCAGCTTTACACTACTTGGTCTAACTGCCTTGGGAGGCAGCCCTCTTGGGTGTGTCCCTGGGTGTGGCCTTCTTTGGAGGCAGCCCTCTTGGGTGTGTCCCTGGGCATGGCCTTCCTTGGAGGCAGCCTTCTTGGGTGTGTCCCTGGGTGTGGCCTTCCTTGATATAGGCAGCCCCGCCCAGCAACTGTTGCTCACTATTCTCCTGATCCAGTTGGAGCAGGAGGTTCCTTCCTCACTCTGGTGCAGCTGGTGAGTTTTTGGTGCGGCTGGGGAGTTTCTTCTTGTTTTCATCTCACCTTGGCGATTCTCCGTGTCCCTTCCTGCTGGGCCTTTGTTTTCTGGTCAGCTTCCTTGCCGACTCCCGCAGAGTTTTTCCATTCAGCCAGCTCCGGCAGCAATTCAGCGATCCCGGTGGGGATTTCTTTCCCTTGGGCCATCTTCATCACTTCTCTGCAAAACAACTTCAGAGCAGGCCATGGTCTGGGTGGTAAGTCGCAACTTTATTAGAGCAATTAGCATATTCTTAATAACATATTCCTTGCGCTCTGTTATTCTCATATGGTGATATTTCTTTTAGTAGTGAGATGTTAATTTAGCATCTCACATGATTGTTTTACTGCTCCGACCTTCACACTAGACCCTTGTTGATTGGTTTGTGAAGTATTATAAGAAAAAACTGTGATACGTTACACAAGACCCTCTGCTGATTTAAAGAGTCTTATGAGTAATTTCTCAGCACAGCATTATAATTGTTATATGTGTGATATGCAAAGTCCTATGAGCTGTAACATAGGAGGAATAACACTGTAACATATTAGTCTCAAGGCTGAAAACAGGATATGGTTTTGTGTTGGTTTGTACATTACTTTTTCTTTTACAGGTCTCCTTCCCTGCTGTCCCCATCCCATACCCTTCCCCCCGTCTGGCCACTGTGATTTTGATGCTATAATAGCAGATCAAACTCAGAGGTGCCGGGAGGTGGGCCATTTAGAGCATCGCACAGATCCAGAGTAAAAATAACGGCAACTGTGACAAGTAACTCCAGAACCCCTGAATACATCTGGAAAACAGAAGGCCCCTGCAGCATCAAACCAGACCACAGGATCCCCAAGCGAAGAAAGGAAGCAACCAGTAACCAGATCGGCCCAGGAAAACCCTTCTTGAAAGCCAGCTGGGAGCCAGTCTAATGCCGACCATGAGCATGCTCCTCTCTCCCACCCACAAAGGACAAGCAGAGGCAACCACACACGCATATCGGAAAGGAAAGGCACTGTAGTACGACCAGGCAGAGCCCACACAGCAACCGTGCAATGTCAACCACACACTGCCAGATGAGACAGCTGTGCACTCCGGGTAGCATGAACACAACCAAGAGAACGAATGCAAAAAGAAAACCAAAAGAGCCAGCAGGGCACCATGACAACACCTTTGCATGACCGGGCTGGGAAGGCCCAGAGGTGCCGCACACCCATTTGTGCAAGTGTTATGTACCCCAATCTAGGCCTAAGTAGCTAAATGACCTTTTACCTATATTTGTCCTACCTTGCTCTGCATAATGATTCAATGCACTGACTTTTTACCCAGTTATGTGCTGAATAAATGTCAATCGGTTTCCTTGAAACTATCCTCATTTATTATGCATGAGGATTCTTAATAAAGTGTCCTGCGCATGACGTACATAACAGGATTAACATACTCTGTATAAAAGTCATGGTCATCTTCATCCCAGGGCGAAAGAACTATGTTGCATAGTTGCAGGTATTGATTTTGGCTCATTTACATAATTGTACTCACAACATATCGATTGTGTTAGGAACCTCGAGGCTATCTTTATGGTATAAAAGAACCATACCATCACTAGATAGGCTGAGGAGAAGCTTCCACGCTGACACAAGACACTGAGGTCCAGGCCTGCCGAAGCTACAACACCCAGTGGTCTGACATCCCTTGCAGGGTGTCCAACTCGAGACCAAGATGGGGTCCTTCATTCTCTCCCATCAGGTATAGGGGATGGCTCTTTCCTAGGGGATTCTTGACTCTGCACCCACATACTTGCTAGGTACACTTAGGTACACTTAGGTAGGGTCCGCATCGTAGGAGTACACTTGATTACTGCCATGTTTATATGCCTGCATATATTTACTGTTTTAGCACCATGGTAGAATTCTACCTTCTATTTACTCTGTTGGTGCTTATAACCTATAATAAAGTCATGCAGACTGGGAGAAGATGACGTCGAACACGTTTATTAAGTATATATTAAGCGAAACACCCCAGCCACCAAGCACCTTTAAGCTCCGCCACCACTCGCCCTCACCGTCCTCTGTGGAATTCGCCCTTGCCCAGAATTCCAGAGGAATACACATCACCCATGTCACTGGGCTCGCGTTGAAACCCCATTGCTAAGAGCAACCCAGTTACCCCACACCTCCCTCCCTTTACAATGAACACAAATCAAAAACCTAACACAAAAGGTACTAAACAAGACAACCCAAAACAACTGGAAAAAAACTGTTACAAAAACACAATTCAGCTATAGAATCGACCAAAACAACTTAAGTAAATCAATGGAACAAACATCATGAACTCATTTCAGCAATGGATTGAACAAAATCTTTATAGTAATTAGGGGGAACCATCGTTCTGTCACTTCTTCTCACCACAGAGGTGCTGGTCACATCCGTCACACTTCTACGCCGGACACCACCAGAACTAACCCTTGTCTCACTTTCAGCAGTGCCACCACTTCAAACAGCCACCGATTGAGATTCCACACCCTGGTATCTGAAGATTTTACTGCATTCTTGAGCAATTTCACCACTTGAATGGGCTTTGAAAATTTTGCTCGCACCCCCCGTTCAACCTGATCCTCACCCAACCACCAACATTCACCATAGTGCACTTGACGTGATTCCTATCTTCAAAAAGTTTCTTCCTGACACATATGCGTTTTTTCCTTGTCCAGCACTGAAAAGCTTTTATCGCCCTCTTCACACTTACTCATGACCCAGTTTGTTGTTAACAGAGAATTCACCTTCCTCTTCCTAAAAAGATCAAAAGGAGATCTGCCTGTTACTGAGTGAGGTGTTAGGCGATACACACACACTTTCTTTTGTACCTCCTCTGTCCAGTCCAAACCACCCTCTTTAGCAATTCTGATGGTTTCTTTCAACATCCGGTTGAACCGTTCAACAACACTGTTTGTCTCTGGGTGATATAAAGCACACTTAGCATGCACCACACCACTTTCAGACAAAAAACGTATCTCACTCGACACCAACTGCACACCAGGAATACCCTCACACCCAAATAAATCTTGTCAGAAAGATACCACATGATGAGTTTCACTGCCCTTAGTGACAACAATCTCTGGCCACTGTGAAAACAAACCCACCAGGACTAACAAATAGTATGACACACACTGATCATGAGTGGGCCCCACAATAAAGCCACCTCTTCCCACGGGTTCTTTGGCAAACGCCTCATCATCATGAACTGTACTCTTGGTTTCAAAATCTTATCACTCATCAGACATCGTACACACATACGGACCAACCTCTCCGACTCCAAATCCATACCAGGCCACCAATACATTGTTCTCAACCTCTCCTTGGGTTTAGAGATGCCCAAGTGACTTTCATGTGCTAGCTCAAGTAAAACCTTACGTAACACTACCAGGGGCACTAGTCTGGTCCCACGAAATAACAATTCACTTTTCTCTGACAATGCGTCCCTAACAGACCAAAATTTCTGAGACTCACCAACGACACAATCCTTCTTACTCCACCCCGATCTCAATCTTGAAAATACCTCTTGAAAACTTGCATCCTCTCTTACAGCCTTCTGCCACTCCTCCTCAGAAATGGCAGTACCCTCTACACTGCAAACACAGACTTCTTCCTCAATTTCCTCCTCATCAAGTTTTGCAGCTGTGTCATGCTCACTCCTGCAATGCCACAACCCAGCGGGTAATCTTCCCAGAAACCATATCAATGCCCTTATTCAAAAATATTTCCCTCAATGGCTTATGAGCCGTCTTCACACAAAACTCTGCACCCCATAAAAACGGCTTCATCTTCTTCACCGCCCAATGAATTGCCAAAGTCTCTCCCTCAATGACAGAGTATCTCATTTCTGGAACACGAAGACTTCTGGACACAAACATAATGGTTCTGGAACCCGAGCCTTCACCCTGCAATAACACAGCACCTAGGACCTTAATACTGGCATCAGTGATAATGATGCTCCTCATGCTAGGATCAAAACCTCATTGATTGGGTGCCTTCGCCAACTCCTTTAAATTCACAAACTCTTCCTCACACTGTTCATCCCACCGAAATGATACACCCTTTTTCAAAAAGAGTCTCATTGTGGAGCACTTAGATGCAATATTATAAGAACGACTGCCTGAACTTGCATTTCCCTCTCTTTATAGTCAAATTCACTCGTTGCAACCTTTCAAGAACCATCCTCACTCTCTCATCATGAACGCCAGTATCAGGACCAAAAATCAAGATATCGTCTTGATAAATTTTGATACCTTCCATATCCTTCAAAACCTTCTCCATGACTCTCTGAAAAACAGAGGCCGCAGAAACCAGCCCAAATGGCATCCTCTTAAACAGGTACATTCCTAAAATGGTGTAACAAATGCTGTTAGATCTCAAGACTTATCCTCCAATTCAATCTGATGGTAAGCAAATTTTAAATCGATCGTCAAGAATACCTCCACACTCCCCAACAATGCCAACATCTCAGTAATGTTCGGGATGGGATACTTATCAACAATCAGCTCTTTATTAAGTTCACGCAGGTCCTCGCACAAACGCAAGTCACCATTGCTCTTTTGAGCAATCACTACTGGAGCCAACCAATCAGTCGCTTCCACTTCAATTACACCCTCACTCAACAATTTCTCCAATTCCAATCTCATACCATCTCTGACGGAAAAAGGTACATTGCGCATCTTGCTGCACTTGGGTTGCACACCTCTTCTCAACTTAATTTTGTGCTGGTAATACTTGAGACACCCCAACTCAGCCCTGAAAATAGAGGGAAATTGAACACCTAAACTTTAGACAAACTCCTCCAAGTCAGCCCAACCTTCCACCTGTGAAACAGACCGCACCACACTCTTCACAATTATAGGAGGGTCACTGTTAGGGTCAAGCATCACACCAAGATCTCCCTGGTGAAACCAACTTAGTATGCTATCACCTCGCATCGACATATACACCTTACCAGGAATCACTCTGTCGCTGTACTCAATGGTACCCATGAAATACCCCCTGAACTTAATGGGTTCGCCACCATAAGCTAGTGGCCTAATGTCAGGTTTGCACAGATTCACCTCATTTTTTAAATTTTCTTCAAAGAAAACATTCAACACCAACATGATCTTTGCCCCAGAATCAAACAAAACTTTGGTAGGTTTACCATTGACCAATGTCATCAATGGGACCCTTGCATGCCACAGCATCCACCTGCAGGACTATCTGGCCACTCTCAAAATCCACGTTCTCACCCCAACTAACATCCACCTCCTTAACTTTCCGCTACCTTTGACACTCTTACTCTTACACTCACTGAAAAAATAACCCACTTTTCCACACCCCCTTCACACCACCTTAAGGGCCGGACACTCTTTGTAGAAAGCCAAGTGAGTAGCACTACCACATCTGAAACATTTCCTTCCATCTTTAGTTCTTATATTGCAGTCAGATCCCTTGTCCGTCTTTCTCCTGGCTGGAATCACCAGTTTCTTCTTTGTCGCATCCGCTCTGTCTTTGATAAGCTGAACATCCACTTTAGAGTTCTTCTTGATAACCTCAACACATTTTAAAGGGTGTTTAATTTTTTTCGCAATTTCCAAAACATCCTCCAAAGATGGATCATCCTTCAACCAGAATTCACCCCATACCTTTTCAATTTTGCATCCAAGCATGAATTGGTCTCTAATTCTCTCTGAAGAAGTACCTGCAAACTTGCGTGAAGATGCCAATTTACGTCAGTCTGTCACATAGTTTTCCACACTTTCACCATCTTTCTGCACACGCCTACCAAAGTGATACCTCTCTAAGATCATACTGACTTTGGGTAAGTAATGAATGTCCAACTTTTTGATAGAAATCTCATACTTATTCATGTCACAAGCAACTTCATCTGGAAGGGGAGGCAAATGACCGAAAATCTCTTGACCCTCAGACACCAAACAATGCAAAAACAACTCTGTTTTGCATTCAAAACTCAACAAAGCACCACACACCCTGCATATCGTTCAAATACTTTCTTCCATTTTTTCCACTTAATCATAGGTCCACCTGGAAGAGATAAAAAAACAGGGGTGCTTGTACATTCTGCATTGTACACTCCTCACCAAACTCGACAAGTACTTGGATTTAACAGCTCACCAGCAATGCCCACAACTGCAGTAAATGAAATGTCAAAATGTCAAAATACTCATAACATTGGCATGACTGTACTGTAAAGTGAAAGTGACCACTCCCTAAATTCGTAGTATCTGTTAATAAGAGTTTAACCCAACTCACATATTGTCTGAAAGGCATGCGTAT
Organism: Calotriton arnoldi; assembly: GCA_963921515.1. NCBI lineage: Eukaryota > Metazoa > Chordata > Amphibia > Caudata > Salamandridae > Calotriton > Calotriton arnoldi. The sequence continues at coordinate 85,594 of CAWUFW010017349.1, forward strand.
CACTGAAAGCAACAAGCAATAGTGAAACTCCAAGCGTGAATATGGATGAACGGCCTGATGCAGTGATGCACACTTTGACACCAACAAGAGAATGTAGAATAAATGTAGAGAGCATGTAAACAGGAAGAGACAAACACGCATGTGATCAAACGGGCCTATTGCTGATGCCAACTCCGAAATGCCCAAACAAATCCTGTACCAGAGAAAGCTTACGAATGACACAGGGTTCAGGCAAACGTACGAAGAATAGCCTGACATTTCAAAACGGCCGTCAATGACGTGGCCAAACGGAACTTTCCATTGAAGATTGCAGGAAGGCGAGGCAGTAATATCCCAACCGCTCAAGATGGCAGCCGCCTTAGAGTAAAAACGAGAGTTTCCACAGTGGATAGAGGCAGCAGTCTGATGCACGATGACGTGCCCGCAACAAGCGCGAGAACACACACTACCCAGTTTGCCCTGATGAAAAATAAATCTTGCAATATGTTCCAGTCACATGGGGAATGGGGACTCTGCTCTCTCTCAAGGTAAAAAAAATACAAATGACTGTTAGGCGGGAGGGCGCACAGAGTACTCTCTGTTTCCTTAACTGCAGAGATACACAAAAGCTTGGCCACTTGTAGAATCACAGTGCGACGCAGTAACTCCGAGCTGAAACTTTACATAGATTCCAGGATCAGCGTAGCACAGAGTCTGCACTTTCTGGTGTTGAGGTGTTCTCCTTCCTTTCTCACGTGAGTAAGGTCCTCCAGATCATCGCCAGTATAATAAAGTCATGCAGACTGGGAGAAGATGACGTTGTACACGTTTATAAAGTATACATTAAGAGAAACACCCCAGCCACCAAGCACCTTCAAGCTCCACCGCCACTCGCCCCAATCATCCTCTGTGGAATCCACCCATGACCAGGATTCCAGAGGAATACACATCACCAGTGTCACTGGTCTCGCCGTGGAACCCCATTGCTAAGAGCAACCTAGTTACCACATAATCCTTTACATTTGCTTCTGTCTAATGATTGTTGCAGCAAACATGTTTTATACTAGAATGACGCGGGTTCAATAAATGTTTATTGAAAACGTCACCATCGTTTATTCTGTGTATCTCTCTGAGACTAAGTGAGAATGTTTGACTGAGCGAAAAGTACTGTACTGTTTCCACGATCCCTGAAGGATCAAGGGTTGTCATGTTTGATGGTTGCCAGAAACTATTCGCTCCTTGGTAAGGTTAGGGGGCTTATGGTGGCACTGTGAGCTAGCTGGTCTATAGGCTGACATATCCTTTGGGGGTGTCCGGAATCAGTCTAGACACCAATCCCTTAGTTTATGTTAACTACAAACACGCAGATCCTATGTATTTTTAGGAACTGCACGAGGTCACAAATGTCAGGCGGAAGTGCTGGGATGGCACACAAGCAGTGCCATGGTGGAAGCAGGAATATGCTGCGCACCCTCCTCGTCCAGCAAAAACAGGCACAAAAGACCCCCACAGAGATGCCATCCGAGTGTCCCGCACCCAGGAAAAGCGGGCCCAACAGAAAAAGAGAAATACAGTGAAACAGATAAATGAAATAAAAAGGAAAGAATACGCACTGAATGTTCCCGAAGTCGCCACAAGTAGTACAGCACACCACAGGTGACCCTGTGACCTCACATGACCAGCACACAAGCTCGACCACCACAACGACAGGAATTGCAGGCCTGAACAAACCAAAAGGGGAAGAAAAGAAGAAAAAACACACCTGAAGCCAAGATGGCAACTGGCTACAGAATAAAGAAAACTAGAAGCCCTTTCCATGAAGTGATGTATTTATACCCTTTGGTTTGGGGGCCATCTTGGATTGGGAAGGAAAATCAATTATGCTGATTAGGTTCTGCATGAATGGAGATAAATTCATATGTAAGGACTGTGAGAGGAAGATGGACAAGTAGGTAATGACTCAGTCGTCAGAGTCTATTGTAGTAAGCTTTAGCACATCCTTTCCTTTAACCAAACAGGCAGAAAGATGTTGAATTCAAATTGTAAATAATTGAAAAAAGCTTCTATTTATTTAACAATATCGACAAGATTCAGGAAGCAGATATGACTCTACTGATTCACCTCTTTGGACTGCATTTTCTTAACCACCCCTTAAAACTCATTGTTATGCCCAAAGCTGCTTTTCTAAGTGACACTTATAAATGCAGAATTTCTGCAGGCCGAGTATAAATTCTCTAAGCATTAGTGACACCTCTGTGTTCACCTGGCATAATGAAACACCTGTCTTGGGCCCATGCATAGTTTCAGAATTTCCTCCTGCACACGATAACCTTACCTTCTGTAAAACTTCAGGAATCTGGACCCATTTCTCTCCGAAGCAATATGTCAAATCTTTGCTGTTAATATATCTTAATCTTGTTTTATTCCTCTGAAGTGCAAGTGGGATATAGTTACTTTTACTCTTTTGCATCATATTCTTATTTTCAAAGATCTATATATCCATTACTAAAATAAAAAAATTTAAAAAAAGAGAAAGACGCTGCCTTGTGATGTCAGCGGATCACTGACAAAATATCGATGGACAAAATATCGTGTTCCCAAAATATCGGGACATAAATATCGATGTCAAAAATATCGACATCATATCTACATAATGGTAAGTACTAAACTATTGAGAAAAAGTATAGTTGTTAAAAATATCGAAGTAAAAAATATCGTTTTATCAAATGTATAAAAAAATAATGTAAAATAAATTAAATAATACATATAACTTACAAAAAATATTTAGAATTATTAGAAAATGTTAACAATTATAAGTAATAAATGTAGTGTAAAAATAAATTAAACATACATATATAAAATGTAATATATATATTTACTTAATAATTGATAAATAATTATTTTAATAAATTATAAAATGTTAGAAATATATTAAAAATTATAAATACATATATATATATATATACATGCACCTCTAACATAAAAAACAATATATATATATATATATATATATATTATAAATTAAATTATTAAAATATTTATTAATTTTTAAAACTACATTTTACACTACATTAACTGCAACAGTAGGGAAGGTTTTGGATAGTGGAGGTGAATAAATTACTATTCCCACTCCAGCGAGTGAAACAGTAGGGAAAGTGTTGAATAGCGGAAGGGAATAATTTACTATTCCCACTCCAGCGAGTGCAACAGTAGAAAAGTGTTGGATAGCGGAGGGAAAAAATTTACTATTCCCACTCCAATAAGTGCAACAGTAGGGAAAGTGTTGGATAGCGTAGGGGAATAAATTACTATTCCCATTCCAGGGAGTGCAACAGTAGGGAAAATGTTGGATAGCGGAGGGGTAAAAATTACTATTCCCACTCCGAGTGCAACAGTAGGGAAAGTGTTGGATAGCAGAGGGGAATAATTTACTATTCCCACTCCAATAAATGCAACAGTAGGGAAAGTGTTGGATAGCAGAGGGGAATAATTTACTATTCCCACTCCAATGAGTGCAACAGTAGGGAAAGTGTTGGATAGTGAAGGGGAAAAAATTACTATTCCCACTCCAGCAAGTGCAACAGTAGGGAATGTGCTGGATAGCGGAGGCATACAAATTAGTATTCCCTCTCCAGGGAGTGCAACAGTAGGGAAAGTGTTGGATAGCGGAGGGGTAAAAATTACTATTCCCACTCCAACTAATGCAACGTTAGAGAAAGTGTTGGATAGCGTAGGGGTAAAAATTACTATTCCCACTCCAGCGAGTGCAACAGTAGGGAAAGTGTTGGATAGCGGAGAGGATACAATTACTATTCCCACTCCAGAGAGTGAAACAGTAGGGAAAGTGTTGGATAGCGGAGGGGAATAATTTATTATTCCCACTCCAGCAAGTGCAACAGTAGGGAAAGGGTTGGATAGCAGAGGGGTAAAAATTACTATTCCCACTCCAGCAAGTGCAACAATAGGGAAAGTGTTGGATAGCGGAGGGGAATAAATTACTATTCCCACTCCAGCAAGTGCAATAGTAGGGAAAGTGTTGGATAGCGGAGGGGTAAAAATTACTAATCCCACTCCAGTGAGTGCAACAGTAGCGAAAGTGTTGGATAGCGGAGGGGTAGAAATTTCTATTCCCACTCCAGTGAGTGCAACAGTAGGGAAAGTGTTGGATAGCGGAGGGGTAAAAATTACTATTCCCACTCCAGCGAGTGCAACAGTAGGGAAAGTATTGGATAGCGGAGGGGGATAAATTACTATTCCCACTCCAATGAATGCAACAGTAGGGAAAGTGTTGGATAGCAGAGGGGATAAAACCAAAGATTACAGCTATTGAACCAAAAACCACAAACAAAATAAAAACAAAACAATTACCAAAAATATTTATAAATTAATAAATGAATATCAATGATCAACTGATTAATTTATTTAAATGAAATTACTTTCCACCCTCTACCCCAAGAAACACCGAAACACACATCTAAAAATATTTCCACAATTTTCATAACTAATTTTGCATTCATAAATTAATAACAATTAACAACAAATCATTAATTAATTTAAAAAAAAATTCTTCCCAACATTTAGAACTATAAACCCCACATGTCACACATCAAAATAATTCCACAATTAGCATATTTAATATTTAATTAATTAATTAGCATTAATTAACAAACAATTAATTAATTATAAATAATTTACCTACCACCATATTCCCCTATAAATGACACCACCAATGTTGTAAAACATGACACAATTAACATAATTAATTAACAATTAATTAATTAATTGATAACAATTAACAAGCAAAATAAAAACAATTAATAATAAATTAATTCACAAAATAAACACTATAAAATAACATTAAATTAATATTATATTAAAAAAAGTATTAAAATTAAATTACTTCCCACCCTACTCCCCTATCAACCCACAACCCGCTCCTAAAACAATTACACAATTAACACAATTACCAATTAATGAATAATAATTAACAACCAATTAATAAATAATTAATAATAAATTAATTACCACAATTAACAATACAACATATTAAATACATAAATATTAATTAATAACAAATATTAATTAATTAATTGAAATTAAATTACTTCCCACCCTACTCCCCTATCAACCCACAACCCGCTCCTAAATAAATGACACAATTAACATAATTACCAATTAATTAATAGTAATTAACAACCAATTAATACATAATTAATAATAATTAATTACCACAATTAACAATAAAAATATTAAATACATAAATATTAATTATTAAAAAATAATAATTAAGTAATTGAAATTAAATTACTTCCCACCCTATTCCCTATAAACCCACAACCCGCTATGGAAGTAAAACGCAAAATTTACGTAAAATAAAATTAATAACTTCTAAAAATGTAATACATATATTAAAAAACAAATGCAATACTTAGACAAAAAAATAGAACACACATTTAAAATACATACTAAAATACATAACACTAACTAAAAAAACGATATTTTTAACAACTATGGGGCTCATTAGGATGGCGGGTAGGCCTGAGTCCGCCCGCCATCCCCGCGGTGTTGGGACCGACTGCCAGACATGCGGCGGTCTCGCACCGCGAATTTGGATGCGACCGCCACCCTGCCGGTCGCATTCCGCATTTTAACATTGCGGCGGGTGCTGCTTACAATCGACATCCTAATATGGCTGGCGGTGCCTGCTAGGCACCGCCACCATATTAGAGCCCCTGCTCCACCCGGCAGGCAATCGTAACGATTGCCTGCTGGCGGAAAAGCAGCGGACGGACTTTCCGTCTGCCGCGATACCCACCGCCATCGTAATATGGCGGGGGTATTTCACGTTACGATGGCATAACGGTCACCACCGCCTACTCGGCGGTGGCGATCGTTACGCCATCGTAATGAGCCCCTATATTTTTTATAACAATATTAATGACCGATATTTTTTAAAACGATATTAATGACTTCGATATTGTTAAAAACTATATTACTTACCTTAGACTCGATATTCTGTACCACGATATTCTGACAGTCAATATTTTTGTATCCCGATATTTTGCACTCAATATTAGTGCAAGTCGACAATAAAAACTCGATATTCTGACTGTTTACCGATGTCAGCATATAATAATAAGTGAATGATAGTACAAGTGGAATATTCTGAGGATGAATTTACCCACAGTCGGGGTACAGTGGCTAGATAAACTACTTCAAATGGTAACTGAATAACTAACTGCCAAATTGTTAACATCGGTGAAAGCGATGTCAATGTACTCCACAATATATGTACACTTAACAATGTCAATATCGGTAAATACAATGTCGATGTACGCCATAATATATGTACCCGTAACAATGTCAATACTGGTAACTACAATGTACGCCATGACAAATGTACACATTGTAATGTTAATATCGTTAAACACGATGTCAATGACCGCCATGTTATATGTACACGTAATAATGAACTTGTATTATTGCTGTCGAATCTGCCCGACATGGCCGCCCCATCAACCCAGAGATAAGTGGTCAGACAGGCACTGTGACCCAAACCCAAGCCTACCGATTGATAGGTCACAGGTGGGGTTACACTTAGCCCGAAGACAGACACGTGAACAAGGAAAACCCAGATCGATCCCACAGATAGGTAGCTACACAACAAATGGTTCGAGGAGATTGGCCCCAGTAAAACACGTTTGGACAAAGGCACACGTTCCCAAAATTCCCCAAACTCAGATCCAACATGTAGTTAGGAACACTCAGCCAATCAGAGCACAGCATGCACACTACACGCAGTGATCACACACTTCCCATGCTGTACATCTGGACACATACACACTGGCCCACATTGGGTCTCCACAAAGTCGAGAGCCACCTGTGCCCCCTTATCAATGGTTAAATTGATGGTTCATGACCAGGCCTGGATTTATGTGCTCTACAAGAATGTGTAATCAGTTTATTATACTTCAAGCACTGTATATAATGCCAGCCAAAACTGCTGTATATCGAGACAGTCTTCAAACACAACTCTGTTAATGCTCTCCCGGCTGCTGCATTTAAATAAATGAACATGTTCCTGTTTTGCCAAACGCCTATTGTCTTTTCATTTTTTCAAGGTAAATTCATATCCGCGCAACATTTTGGTGAGCCAGATAGGAGAAATTGGCTTATCAAGCCCAACTGCTGCCAAAGGACAAGGACCCCTGCCCGAACTTATTCACATCTGGGTCTGATATAGGGTCACTTTTTTATTTTCTTTGCTTGGACTGCTGGGCATGACACAGATGGTATGCATAGGCCCTGGGTGTGATATAGGGTCACAAATTTAATTTCTTCGCTTGGACTGCTGGGCATCACACAGATAGTACGCATAGGCCCTGGGTGTGATATAGGGTGACCATCTTCATCTTATGTCTTAGTATAAAGGAGTTTTCTTAGGGACTGTCGGTTCTTAACACTACCAGTGTCTGAAAGAAATGAAGAGGTGGGTTTTTTCGCTTGAACCGCTGTGCGTCACACAGATGGTACGCATGAATCCTGGGTCTGATATAGGGTGTAATTAGGACGTTAGGGAAACATTTGGATCTTGGTGAATAAGGTGTAGCTTGTGCCTGGCCAGGGTGGGACGATAATTGCCAGGCTGTTCCCTCTTCTTCATGCAAATTGTTGCTATTTTTGTCCCTGATCTGATACTTTCGTACAATCGGGCTCGCTTAGCTCCATATTTACTATTCCACTGCTAAAAGCAACTTGCATTGTTCTGCACTATTCAATTCAATTCAAAGATAGCTTTATTCGATTTATAAATAAATCATAAAAGCACAGCTAAAAAGTACACATTCAATTATGTTACAAGCATAAAACAAAAACCAGGTTTCCAGATACACATAATTGTCCAGCATATAGTAAAAACATACCTTTAAGAAAAATAATGCATCAGACTTTATAACATTTTATTACAATTGGCCCGATTCACAGAACTAACTTAAGACAAAATCCTAACCTTACTACCATTTTGGTATTCACAGAAGGCACTTCCTTACTCATTTTGAGTAACTTACTCATTTTGAGTAACTTACTCATTTTGGTATTCACAGAAGGCACTTACTCATCAATGAGTAAGTACTTTCTGTGAATACCAAAATGAGTAAGTTACTCAAAATGAGTAAGTTACTCATTTTGGTATTCACAGAAGGCACATACTCATCAATGAGTAAGTGCCTTCTGTGAATACCAAAATGAGTAAGTTACTCAAAATGAGTAAGTTACTCAAAATGAGTAAGTAAGTGCCTTCTGTGAATACCAAAATGAGTAAGTGCCTTCTGTGAATACCAAAATGGTAGTAAGTTTAGGATTTTGTCTTAAGTTAGTTCTGTGAATCGGGCCCACAGAGTTTATATAAAGCAGTCATAACTCCATCAGCCTCAGTCGATTTCACATTGAATTCCTAAACCTAATGACACTTTTTAAAAATAAAGCAACGGACTCCGTGATCATTTCATTATCCAAAGTTTGTAACTTCAAGAATGCTATACGACATCGTCTTAAGCCTAAAATTTTCAAGATAGGGATTATGAACCTTTTCCTTGGAACTGAGTAAAATTCACAAAATAAGACAGTGTGCAAAATTGATTGGCTTGATATATCATCACATGGGCAAGGCACCAAGTTTCTTGACCAATCATTGGTAGCTGGGTAGCTAATAAGTCTGTGCAGAATCCCCAAGCAAAAGCGAGTCAAAAGCATTCGTTCGAAGCTTCCCTGGACTTGGACCAAATATGGCTAAATGCCTGAACATGTTAGCGTCAACTGATTATCCATAACAGTTATTTTTTCGCTTTCTTTGGACCATCTCTTATCTTGTAGATGGACCAAACAATCTGCTTTCAATACCTTTCTTGGGATAGGAGCCATGCTCTCAGGTTTCTCATAATATTCAGGATGGCCGATTTCACTTGCTAGATGTTTGATATAGCGGAGCCAGGGAATGGAGGAAGCCCTATCAAGTTTTAAACAATCCTTAATAATATTGCGATTAAAACTGGTCTCATTTGACACCCAGACCTTATGCCAAAGCAAAATAGGGTTAATTCTAATCCCATCCGAGATGAAGGGCATACCAAGCTCAGAATGACAGATAAAATTAGCAGTTGAGCTTGGAACAGCCAACAAGTATCGCCTAAATGCGTTCTCGCTCAATTGTAGTGGCTGCACATCCGTAAACCCCCATATACCTGCTCCATACAGAGCTGTCGATAAGCACTTTGATTTATAAATTTGTAATAGTTCAGGGACTGGTCTGCGACCTAATTTTCTAGAAAAATTGATCACAGCACCTATGGCTCTGGCGAACATCAGTTTCCTTGCCTGGACAGCAGCAGACCACGTCCCTGTACGATCAAAGTTAATCCCCAAGTACGAGAATTTATTAGTACATTCAATTTTATTGTTTTTAATAAAAATATCACAACATTTAATGGTCTTATTTCCGCATTTCATTATATACGTCTTACTAGTGTTCACACTTAAACCCCTATCTTGCATAAAAGTAGCAAAATTAGTTACTGTTCTTTGTAGCCCTATTTGAGTCCGTGCCATTAAAACTGCATCATCTGCATAAAGTAAAACTGGAACTGGGCTATTGTTAATAATCGGATAATCCTGGCAGTGATCTATTAAATACTGGCCAAGGCCATTAATGTATAAAGTAAAAAGAAAAGGAGCAAGCACACAGCCTTGCCTCACTCCTTTTCTTATCGGGAATTTAACTGAACATTCACCGTATTTCCCGAACCGAACCCTTGCCCCTGCATCTCTGTATAATTCTCTCATAAAAAGTATTAGTGGGGGATCGACTCTCATCCCCTCCAATGTGCTCCATAGCATTTCATATTTTACACAATCAAACGCAGAACTAAGGTCTACAAATGACAGGAAGAGCTTTCCCTCCTTCGCCTGTGTATATTTGCTTACTATCAAACTTAAATTTAATCCCTGCTCAATGGTCCCAAGACCTGATCGAAACCCATATTGCAGGTTTGAGAGGGCGCTGGTCTCATCTGCCCATATCTGCAGCTTATTCAAAATAACCCGCCCTACCACTTTGAGGAGAGAGTCTAGCAGGGAGACTGGGCGATAACATATAGGTTCATTTCTGTCCCCCTTTTTAAAAATCGGGATCACTATTGCATCAAACCATGAAGAAATAAACCTTGACGGCAACATCTATCTAAGACATTAGTTAATAATGGAGCCCAAAGCTGAGTATTGGTTTTATAGACATCCACAGGAACTCCATCCGGCCCTGGGGCTTTGCCAGCTGCACTCTCAGCACAGGTTACTTCCTCAACAGAGAAACATATGTCTAAGGGAAATGCTGTACACTGTGCTATCACGGCTAAACCTGGGGGTTCTAAGTCTAGATCAGTTTGAGCCGGTTTATCATCGTTATAGAGCGTAGTGAAATGTTGAACCCATTTATCCTCGCTTATTGCAATTTCTACATATGGAATGTCGCTAGAGGCAAGAAAGGGCTCGTTAACTGCTTTCTAGAAGCTAATATTATCTCTCCGGAGGCAACCATCATGCAGAGCCTGCCACGCCTCCGCCCTTAATTGATCCTTCTGAGCTTTTAACGCACTCCTATAAAGAGTTCTGGCCTGTCTTATTTCCTCACGGTTTCTATTCTTTTTGTGTAACACTTTCTTTAGGTATGTATGCGCCTTACTGCATTCCTGGTCAAACCAACACTGCACCTTTTGTTTTCTCTGTTCTTGTTTCGCTGTTAATAAATTCTGAATCTCCACAGTAATTTTATTAAAAGCATTTAAGACGACTTCATTCCCCACAACCTCGCTAAGGCATGCTTCAAAGTCCTCTCTACATGTCTTTACAAGTTGCTCAGTAAAATTGTTTGGATCTACTTTGGACCAACTTAGAGAGTACCCATTGATACTAGCAAGATCAATTTTAAAATCGTATTGAGTTCCCAAGGCCTTCTTGCCCCTAACAGGGCTCACCAAATCAAAATCAATGCTTACAGGACAGTGGTCACTCATGGCAATAGAGTTAGTTTCAAATCTACGGACCTTACTGGAATGTCTATTCGAGACTAAGATAAAATCAATGAAAGAGTTGCAACCTCTACCATTAAAAGTAGGCTTATGTGGTACAGATGGTATACACAAATCATTTGCGTAGCCTAGATCAAATTGAAAAGCAATTGTATTCAACAGGTCCCCCATCTGTGTATGTGAAAAATGTGCCTGTTCATCGTCTCTGTCTTGACCTAGGCCACAGATACCCTTTCTACTATGCTGGCACAAGAGATGGTTAAAATCCCCTCCCCATATTATTCACATATCACTAGACAGGTCATCCTGCAATTTGTTTAGATCCTTTTGCAAATTCATCAGTGCACTGATTATCTGCCCTTTAGGGATATTATTATAAAAATTTAACAATGCAACACAATACTTTTTCTCCACATACAATACTAAAATCTGGTAGTAAGCTGTCTCAACTTTGAGATTTAACTTATTCACCCCCACTGTATTGGATACATAAATACATAGGCCACCCTTGTTACGTCCGTGGCCCGTAATAACAGCTGCTGTGTGGAAAGTTCGATATCCTTTGATGTGTATTTCCTTCACCATCCAGGTTTCTTGTAAACATAGTATAGAGTATCCTTCAACAAAAGTTAGCCACAGGGGGTCAAATACTTTCAGGGACAGCCCTGCAACATTCCAAAAGAGTATTTGACATGCAGATATTTCGTATAGTCCGACTTTTGGTATAACCCCATCAGTATCACTATTTATTTCTTTAGTGAGGATGTCCGGTCCCATTGAACCTGGAGTTATTATTATAGGTCTCTGAGGAGCCACCCCATCAGTGCTATTATTTGATTTGTTGATACATACATCCTCCCCTATTGGATCTAAATTTATTTCAGGGCCCCTAGAAAAAACTAACGAGTTAATGGGGGCACGCCCAACCCCACTACCATCCTGTGGACTTGATTTGCCTACTACACTCGGTCAATCTATGTCCTCCAGTGTAGGTAAGATGTCAAAGCGGTTGCGAACCGGGACATTATAGTGGCTCATAACATTTACGTATGGGCCCCCAGCCTGGATTTTGTGCTGTTTACCAGCTTGTGGCTGGTAGAAATATCCTAACAGTAAGACATTGATTCCGGTATGTACAATATGTAAGTTCCCTGCCCTTGAAAGGATAGCATGTACTAGGTGTGGGTCACTAAAGGTCAATACGACACAATCACCCTGTAGTGTTTTATGGTCTCTTCCTACCCAAGTGACCCGTCTGAGCATTTTAAATTTGGCAAAAAGTGCATCTGTTAGGCCAGTTTTGCCACCCAGGCAAAAAAGAGATTTATTGCGCAGGGCCTCCCAGGTTTCAGGTACTGCTGTAAGCAGACCTGGGACATTGTCCAAAATTACTGTGTAGGGAGTTACGGCAGGAGGTAATTCAAGATAGGTATTACCCACATTTACTGTAGATTCCATTGGCCAGGCCGAGAGCCCCCTAGCCCTGTAACCTTTCAGTCCCTTATCTCTTAAATGTCCATTATCCTCGTGCTTTGCCTGTAACATAGTGGAAGATGGTGCAGCTATAGGTGTGTTAGGGGGAGCCCAGTTAGCCCTAGGGTTTAGAACTGCGCTTTCTTGGGGGGCAGTATGGTGGGGAGGGTTACCCTCGTGTGGTTTTGAGACTACTGTGGGACAGGGCCTAATGTTAGATTGTACATTTATATTACCATGCGTAGCCCTGTTACCACCTCTCAAACAACCTTCGATAACCCCCACTCTCTCTGTTAGTTTGGTCAAAACATCAATAACATAGTTATGCAGATCGTCTATTTTCCTCATAATTTTACCAATTTCAGTTGACTGGCCCTCGATTAGCGCGTTCGTTGAAGATACCCCAGATGATGCAGACCTCCTGTCTTCGACCGTCTTACCCTGTTTGCCTACATTCTTCCTTTCTTTGTTAGAACTTTCTTACTTATGTTCGTTGCATGAATTAAATCTTGGGTTCCCACCCGAGCCTCAGGGTTTCTAGAGCGTTTAGGTGGCGGTTGTGGATCACATTCTAGATCACTAACATATATATGCCCTGAGGACTCATGGACGCACCCATTCTGGGGAGCCTGAACTACTATTCCCTCTCGTACACCATTGGGGGGGCATTAGATGGATTAACTGTACAGTTGGTTATAGCTAGCGTGCCCACCCTCCCTTGCGTCAGGGACTCCTCAACTGAATTAATTTGTTCCTCAATTGCCCCCATAGCCCCTGTAAGATAATTCATCAGGGATTTCTGCCCTCCCGTACCTGAAATAACCAGGGGAGTAGTACCTGCCTACCTTTTACCCATCTCAAACCTTTGTCCTCAGATAGAATACAAATGCCTAGTGATAGTAATAATGTGGCAAATTGACCTTACAGTGCTTTTCAGGGGGGTGGCCCTGCCCGACCTAGGACGGGCTAAGATGGGCCCGTCTTGGCCCGGTCTTCGCCCGGGCCGAGCCCGGGCACGCCCTCGCGCGTCCCGCGCTGCGGGAGGCATTGGCGTCTTTTATAGCGCTCCGGCGCTCGCTCACAGGTGCTGGTCTCAGCTGCCCCTCCCTCGCAGGTCAGGTCCAGGGAGCAACAGTAAAGTGCAGTGTGCAGATACTGGAAGGGCAGAGGCGAAGGGATAAAGTGCAACCAGTTAAAAAATGTCAGAGTTAATCAGTAGCGCGTCCCGCGCTGCGGGAGGCGCTGGCGTCTTTTATAGCGCTCCGGCACTAACCCTTGCACTTTCTTACAGGTTGTTATTATTTCACTGCACTGTCTTTGTCTACTGTTAAGTGTTTTTATGTGATGCAGCAGTTTCCTTAATAGAGCTCATAACCAGTAGTTGTGCCGGCACAAACCTGTGTAAATAATTTCCCTGTGATAAGAGTAGAAATTGGAATTATTTAATACTCAAGAAAGTCAGAAGTTTACAAACTTCTTAAAATGTTTCCTAACTCATCATGGTGTCACCGCTAGACCACATGCAAACTAGATTCCCCATTCAGGCTAGAAAGCTTGAGAAACACTGCTGTGAGTGGCACACATACCAAGGTGTATGCATTCCCCTGGCCTGAGGGGGGAACATTCAATCCCAATATAATAGAACAAAGAAGAACAAACATACAAACCAGATATGTAGGTCAAAAGAGGGCTGAACGAGAGGCCCTACTAGAACTATGGGCCATCTTCAAGGTGGCCCCATCCTACAAAGTTGTCCTCAAACTCGCAGGCAATGCATCCGCACCGCCCTCACCATACCCCAGCAGGAAGGTGCTCTCTCTGATTCCTGTCACCTCAGCCGCCCCTGCACTGGGTTAGACCAATCCACCAGTCGAGGGGGCCGGTAGGCCCTCCACCGGGGAGCAAGCCACCAGACCCAGGGTAAGGAGACTACCAGGCCAACCAGCCCAGGCGAGGCCAGCCCCCTCCCAGTCTGGTGCCAGGCTCCCTCGAAGTTCGGCTACCCATCCATCAGTCTCATCCCATCAAGCTGCAGCGGAACGAGGAGACATGCTTCAAACTGCCCCATAGAACGTTTTAGAGTCCGAGGGAGATTCATAGCAGTTCTGGAATGATGACACCACCAGTGGGGGGGGAATAGGTGCCCCAGTCCTCTGAGATCCGACATTGAGAGGGGAGCTGTAGGATATGCTCCACCAGGGTATGCTCAGGCTGAAGAGGAAGCATCAGGGGGTGAGCTTGAGGTCCAAATGCTACCATGGAGAACCGCACACAGAACTGAGTGAAGGAGTCAGCCCAGGTGGGAGTTAGAGGAGAGGCACGAGTTGAGAATAGAGAGAAAAGAAGCTCTCATCTGGAAAGCTCAAAGGGAAGGAAGAACAATGCACCCGCTCCCGGAGGAAGCCTGAGCTAGGTCCTGGGCTCCACATGCGGATGGGCCCAGGAAGAGTCAGAAGATGGGCCCCTAACAGGCATCCAAACTCCACCTAGTCATCAGCGTAGGAGAGGGGTGATCAAGAAACAGAAAGTCATGGTAACTGAAACACAATTAAGACACAGGAGAAGCAGAATGTCACCTTTATGCACGCATAAGGAGAGAGACGATGAGGACGTCTGCTGTTCCCCCCGAGCTCCCCAGTCAGGCACACTGATCCCTAGAGAGATAATGTCCAGAAAAGAAAGTGAGGCCTCCGCATGACAATTTTGCCACCTGCTGGCCCACTAGACCAAAAGGGAGGGCTGGTATGATAAACCCTGGCCAGAGGAGGGATCTTTCAAACCAGAAGACATGGCAGTCGCGGAAGACTACATCTGGCATGAGGGGGAGATCTGCAGTGGAACTTCCCCTACATGCAGGAATGTCTGAGAAGATGAGAGCGCTATGTCAGGTAGGAACCGACTGAGCAACGCCACACCAAAATATGTCTGCTGCTACAGAAGGGTGCGTCAAGGACCATCTATGTGCCATGGGCACAAATGGACAAGGAAAGACTCAGGAACGAACCTCCCTTATTGATGGATGGAGCAGGAAAGTGGATCTCATGCTTTGAGAAAAACAACACAGGAAATAACTTAGCTATAGGTGATGTCAAACATCTGCTCAGCAGCCTCATTGGAGAGCAGACTGACACAGTGTTTTCCCAAGCCCGCATTCCCGCAGTCATGCTGACCAACACCTTGCATGATGGGGCCACATTCAACTAATTTAGACACCAGATATAGACGGCCCTGAGGGAGATGTTCCTTGACTGCACTGACATAGGAGGATTGATGAGTGAATACAAAACTGTTTGGCCAGCCGTCTTTCCCCTTGGGCTTACAGTCGCACCAAAACAAAGTGGTGTATCCACCTCTTTTAGCACTTCCCTTGGGTGTCTATCCTTTTTCTCTTCTCTTTTTGAATGGTAGATGGAATCTGAGCTTTTCTTCACCTTAAAATTTTTTAAGAATGTAAAGAATTTTTTGTATAATTCAAGTGTTTGATGTTATATGTTTGTTAATGTTTTGTGGTCCTATGAACGCTCCAAATGTCCATGGTAATAACAACATGAACTATTTCTCATAAATAATATTCTAAAAAGCTTAAAAAACATTTAAAAGAAAATAAAACATTTAATTTGTTTTCCAACCCACGTTGCGTGTCATGTGTGTTGGGTATGATTGAAGTATAAACAAAGTATCAGTATTGGCAATTTTGTTGTTGTATCGAATAGGAGGATTGATGGCAGAGAGCATGAAGCCTGGGGAGACCATGACTGATTTCCTAGATAGAATTAGGAAACAATGGGGGACAAGAGACAGGACAGCCCTGGGCCGACACGGGCCCCTAGGTTGCATTCTTCTACAACATCCTCAAAAAGGACTGCCCACTGAGATACAGAACAGACTAGGTAATGTAGTAGGGCTAGACACTAAACCTTGACGAGAAATACAGGTCCCCATATTACATTATTCCCCAAAAAGACAGGAGAAGGACAGGCCAAAAGCAGGAGCAAGCCAAAAGAGACACTGCCAAGCTTGTCCAACAAAAATTTAAAAAGACCACCCTCAAGGGGGCTGTTTTGGCAGCAAATGTACAAATGGCACCAGTCTTGAAGGGAACTCTGCCTCTGAACCCTAGAGAGTACCCACTCAGTTCTAGCAGCCGAGGTCAGGGAAGCTGGCTACAGCCAGGCCTCCCATGCTGCCTAAAGATGTATCACAAGCAAAAAGGAATAATCCTGGGACAGCCCCTACAGAATACCCATCCCCAAAACCAAGCCCAGAGCAACACAAATGCATCATACAAACAGCCTCAGGCAAATCAGACTACAGCCACCCTGCCGCAGCAGGGGCTGGGTGGTTAGCCAAGCACATGGTAACAGCTGCAGCAGACAGGGAGCCCAGCTCAGCAAGGCCTGGGGCACAGAAAGGAGAGGTGACTGTCTGGGATGGCAATGTCCTTGCACAATCACAGAATGCACACATCCAGTAAGTTCAAAACCATCCCCCAACATGACTTATCCCCTTCATACTCATTCTAGATACATTTCCCTACCTGCATTTGTGAACAACTTTAGGGCCGCAATACACTATATCGATCGGGAACCCACGCTAGAGTTCACCATCCAGGTACTCATAGGGACCTGGGCCTCTCTTCACTGTTGATTACCTGGGGTGAGGTTGGCTGGCTATGCCCCAGGGGGAAGGCAGTCTGACGAGGAGGCTGGGTGGCCCTGACTGGGGCATAAAAACCAGTACCCAGGTCCACACGCCCAAATCCAGCCTTGGATGAACTATGTAGGTCTCAACAGCCCCAGGGTTTCCACCAAATGGAGGCCCCTTTGCAGTTCCAAAATGAGGCAGACGCTCCAGTGTCTGGAGCCAGGTTTCCCACACAACTAAGGCAAAGATGTCCTCAAAACTCCAAAGCAAGCAACCACATGACACCCAGTCCGTAGAGAGAATCCATCAAAGCCCTTAGCATTATCTGCATCGGGCCAATCACTATGAGTCCTAACCTCAAACCTGACTCTCGTCGAAAGTACAGCAAACAAGCACAATCCCAATCACTCCCCTGCAGAGTCACAGAGGGGCCACGAACAACTCCCTGACTTCTTCCAGTATGCCACGTTAGAAGCAGCACCTCCCTAAAGCATAGGTAAACGCTGAATGGAACCCGCACAAAGAAGCCCAAAAGTAGCCCAGAAAACCCAAACCTTCCAGAAAAATGGCGTAACCTAATCACCCAACTCCATTAGGGAGAATCTCATTACAAGCCACGTGCAGAGACCAGAGGGAAATGCATGTGACAACGGAAACATTGCCATTACCCACAAAGCCCTTAAAAATCATTACACATCCACTTCCCTTTACATTATACAACGCACATACAGGTAAAAAGGATACTCCCACACCAATAAAATGACACACACACACACACACATTTAAAGGAAAAGTAAAGTACTCTCCCCTGCCATAGCAAGGGGGGAGGAGCCAAAGTACCCATAAAATAACCCTAAGGCTACCTTACATCAACATTCCTTAAAGTACTGCCACCTCCTTCCCGTACCCCACTGAAAAGTTTTGTGCACAGTGAAGCTACAGAATACCCCTTAAAAGAAGGCATAGGAATTTCCCAAAAACTGTATAACTATATGTGTGTTTTTAAAGCTGAACTACAACCCACAGCTCTTAGAAAGGTCTGCACTTGAGCCCTATGAGCACCATCGTTACAGTGGCCCGCCACCCTGTCAGCCGAAGCTCCCAAAAGGACTTCAGCGAGGCCCAATTGCTCAAAAACACAGACTGCAAACTGCCTTTATGGACACTTTTTTACAAACAGACTCTTTTTTTACACTGCACCAAGCCAAGAAACCCCTGGGCGTCCAGACATCAGACATCTTCCTTGGTAAGTATCCCAAGACCTACGAATGTTTTCAAAGTTATGTATTTTTGTATACTGTTTTTCTCTGACAGCAGCACATATAGGAAGAGGACAGTCTTTAACTTTAAACTTTATATGTGCGTCAAATGGTTGTCTTCGAAAAAGCAGAAAACTGTAGTTATGACCTGTTTATGATGACAAGCCATATGCCTGTTTGATTTACTGGAAATGTTGTGTCCGATGCCGTAGGACTCGTCTTCTTATTATGAAACATTCCGACAAAGCAAGTTAGTCTAGCTTATTAACTTTGAAAAGGAGTTGTTAAAGCCATTAAGCATTTCAATATGTTGCCTGAGATCAAACACAGGTTTTTGGAGAGGGTATATTAGAGCACTGAGGGGCAGATTTACAAGGCCCTTGCGCCACTTTTGCGTCATTTTTAACATGGGAAAAGTGACGCAAAAGTGGCGCAAGGGGCTTGTAAATCTGCCCCTGAGACACCAGACCCAGCTAACACCTACTTGTATATCTTAATTAACTTCCTCCAAGCCCTGAATTAGGCTACTGACAACACCGAGTCACACCTATTTGAATAATTGCTTAAGTAAATGTGTTCCGACTTAATTAAAAATATCTTCCTTCAACTAAGCTTGTAAGCCCCCACATTCAACTGAACAGTCGAGGATTGGGCTGCTTAATACCCATATTTAGGCAACCCTTAAAAAAAGAATTACATTTTAAGGCGTGTTGTGAGCCGTAATTGAGCAAGACTATAGAACCATTCTTCTTCAAATGGACTGAGAATTTGTACAGCGGAGGGAGCGGGATCTGAGCCACCATCCAAGGCTCTGGATATCAATGTGGTACAGTGCTTTAAATGGGAAAAAATAAGTGCAGGTACTCATTAAAATAAGCTAGAGGTGTGGCAAGTGGGCGGAGCTAGGGGCGTGGCTACGGGCAAGATATGATGGTACATAATGGCTTCTGTACAAGTTGCAGCACATATCAAAACACATGAAATGCGTTTATGTAAAGAAAACAGGTTAACTCATTAGACAATTGAAAGCCAAACAGGATTATATGGTAACATTTTCTTGTTTTGTGATATTTGCTGTTTCTTAATACCCTACTGTTATTTATGGTTGTTTGGCATAATACTATATATTCTCAAGCGCACAAACCGACAGAAACAAGCAGACCTGTACACAAAAGCATTCCACACATTCCCTTTAATATATGTCCTGATACTCTCCTCGTTCTCTCACTCAAAAACAGGCAGTCCCAGCCCATTTCACTCACCTAATGGAGAGGGGGAGGGGCGAAATCACTTTCAGCTGAATGGGCTTTGCATATCCGATCGACAGTGCAGGGTGTGTCTAGAGTCTAATTGCCCCCAGACTGCAGGGGGTTGAGAGGGCTTACATCACGCTGTTATTAACAGGACAGACCCTGTCCTGTTAATCACAGCGTGATGTAAGCCCTCTCAACCCCTGCAGTCTGGGGACATTCAAGTGGGCGCTGCTGGAATCTTCAGCAGGGACTCTGCAAGGCCACTGAGGGCTCAGTGACTTACACGCTCTTCGGAAGCACTGCCCTGAGCTGGAGGAGATGCCTAACCGGAGCCTGCTGTGCCGCCGAACAGGGTACCGGTACTCTCCCTGGATAAAGAAAAGTGCCGGTACTGACGGCAAGAAAATTCGGAAGTGCCGGTACTCAGTACCGGTGAGTACCGGCCCATTTAAAGCACTGATGTGGTAGCAATGACATTTGGTTCAACAGAGCCCAGGGGAAAAAGGCCACTTTGTTCATTTATGAATCCCTCCTCCTATAGTCAGAAAATTGCACTTTAATTCTTCCAGAATATATCAGCACCGCACTGGTGTCGGAAGACTAACCACTTGGAGTTGATAAGCACAGCTACTCTGGCTGTGTTTATTGCTTTGTGTGCTGGGCTCCTTTCCGGCTTGAGAAACGTGCTGACACAGAATTAGAAACACATACATTTCTATAGTGCTTCAGTTAACAACGAATGCAAACACTATTCATTTAATTTTTTTAAGAGAAATGGTTTTTAAGTTTTCAAATAAGTACGGTACATGAAAATGACATTTTTAATGAAGGAAGTTGGGAGGAATTTGGACCGATGAGAAATTTTAAAACGCCCAAAAATGTCATGTGTATATATTGCACATTTTTAAGGCCTGCATGGAAATTGAAGGATGCTTTAGATGGAGAATGATGAAGGGAAAAAGAGCATGTCACAGCACACCGCCTAGAGGGTAGCAGAGGTATATCTCTCACTTCTCCCCTTTAGTTCATCTTGAAATCTAGAAACGATGTTTTATGCATCTTTCCTCTTGGTTTTTATTAAAATCCTTCTTCTCAATGCTTTCATTTGTGCAGATAGAGCCTCTTCCTAAATTAGTCCCTCGAGTCCATTCTGCATCCAGGGAGGGATGAATGAACCTAGAGATGTTTAATATGGGCCTAAGGAGGCTGCTATTTGGGAGGTGAGTGCTGCTTTTATGCTCCTATCGGGGAGGCAGGTGCTGCTTGGAGTCTGCGGTTGGAGACTGGTATTATATATGCGGGGCTGCATGGAGAATTATACAAGGAATAAGTATGGAGGCAACTGATTTAATGAAGAAAAAAGTCTGGGAATACAGATCTCTTTGAGTCTGCGAAGGCTCCTCTGTGGTGGTAATGTGTTTACAGCAGCACAGGGAATGGTGATGCACAGACTCAAGGATGGGTGGATAGCAAGGACACTGGTAATGAGGGACTGAAACTGGGTTTGCGGAGATCACATGGTGAAATAGGGTGTGCATAAAGGGTGGGGATGTAGGCCATGTACTGAGGAGGTGAGGATTAATGTATGGAGTCTGGTAACTGGAGACTGGTAAGTTATGGAGCTGCATTGAGCCTTAAAGTAACATATTGATATTGTACAAACGTCCATGCATGAACACTGGTATTTGATGTTGTGTGGCTGAAGGAGGTGAATGTAGGATGATTATATGAAACTGTTCCGTGAAAGGGTGTGCAGTATTGAGGCCTGCAAAGGAATCTGGTACTGGGGATAAATAGGCAATGTATTTATTCCGGTAAAGGGGGCTGTCCTTGGAGAGGGTGACTGAAACTGAGGTCAGTAATGGGGTTGGATGAGGACCTGAAACATCTATTGATGATTTGTATAAGGTCTCTTGCAAACTGTTTTATGATTGGAACATGTCTGCTAGACTGTTGGTGATTAGGCCTGTGATAAATGTTTATTATGCTGGTGAAATTCACTTAATACTAAAATTACTTGACATTTTTTATTATATAATTTTGTGTAATTTTTGCATTTCAAAGACTCGTTCGCGCAGAACATCTCACCAAGAGAAATTTTTGCTTGAATCTGCTGGTATCTCGCAACTCTTTCTTTACCCAAAGTACAATCTTGTCTGGAAAACGTCTCAGGAGATACTAGGAAACTAAGGGGCATATTTACAAGCCCCTATTGCCACGGGAACCTCACTTTTTACGACGTTCCTGTGGCGATAGGGGCTTCACCTTATTTACAAGGCAGCGTTAAGCCACTTAACGTGGCTTAACGCTGCCTTGTAAATAAGGCCCCCTTTCACGCTATGCTTAGCGTGAAAGGGGAGGGCAATGGATGTTGCTTTGGGCGTTCCCACGCAACACCCATTGATTCTGAAGCTTCCCCTATTTACAAGGGAGGTTTAAATAGGAGACAGCGCCGGAATTAAGACCAGGGAAAACCTGGTACCCTGGCGCAACGAGGAGAAATGTTTAATTTCTCCTCGTTTTTGCTGTTTTCATGTGTGCTGCGTTGTGCAGCACACATGAAAACACCAAAAGGCCAAGGATTGTTTACGTACAGGAAGGTCCCCCTTTCTGCACATAAACAATCATTTTCAAAAATGCCGTTTTGCAACTTCTATGTGTGCTGCATTAAGCAGCAAACATAGAAGTTACAAAACGGCATTTAAGATTGTTTGTGCAGGAAGGGACACTTTCCTGCACATAAACAATCTTCCCCTGCACCAGACACCCTTCCACTATGTTGCAAGGGTGCCTGCGTTGGCGCTAGGCTGCTAAGTTTAGCGCCAGCTGAGGGGGAAACACAGGGCTGCACCATATTCCTATAAATATGGTGCAGCCCTGCGTTTCTGAAGTGGCGGAGTGAGGCATTAAGCCAGGAAGGCTAACGCCTCACTCTGCCACTTCCCTTGTAAATATGCCCCTAAGTTTCACCATAGAAGCCTAATTTTGCGATTTTTTTTTAATAGAATTTCACGAGAAAAAACGATGAGATTTTTGCTTAGGGATGTTAGTAATGACTATGGTGCTGATGGTCAGCACGGTTTTCTCGACTGCTCTGTCGTTGACGTGACTTTGTTGGTGAAGCTGCTTTCCGTAATTGAATGTTTTCTTGACTGGGGAAGGCCAGTCCCTCTTAGCAAGTTGAATGTACTTAAAATTAACAATATTTGGTGACAGGTGTTAGGTGATGGTGTTGCTTTTCTTATAATTTATTCAAGGATGAGATTGCAGCCTTCTCTTCCTTGGTTTAAAATATGCCCAGCAGAAAAAATGAGGGGCATATTATCAAGGGCGTTATCGCCGCTTTAGCGGCACTTTTTGCCGCTAAAGCGGCGATAATTTTATCGCCCTATTAGCAAGCTGTTGCTAACAGGCGTTATCGACAGCTTTCATGCGTTAGAGGCCGCGTTTACCATCGCCTTGCATGTCAGCGATAATTATCGCTAATGACATGCAAGGAAGGCGTTCCCTACTAAAAGCGACTGAAAACAGTCGCTAATCCCACTACCCCCTATTAGCAAGGCAGGCGAAGCGATATAATAATTCACGCTAAGCGCGTTTATCGCTATATTCTAACACCTGCTATTGAGGACGACTTACCTGTTTAAAGTATAGGAGGTGGATTCTAATGCTGAATCCACCTTAGCGTTAATGCGAGAATATCGCTGGTTTTCCAGCGATATTCTCGCTTTTTGCCGCTATCGCTGGAAATAATATTGCTATGGAGATAAACCTTACTAATAGGGTGTTATCTCAGCGATATTTTCCAGCGATAGGCGCGTTAACCAAAGTCGCGCTAAGCACGGTTAGCGATAAATATCGCTATTCCTTGCTAATATGCCCCTGAATTTTGTAGTTGACATCATAAAACTTTTACGCCGAAATTAGCACATTTTACTCGAAATAAATGAATAAATACATTAGTTCATATGCGCAGCTCTTTGAACTGGTTTCACGTTGGCGGTGCTCCATGAAACAATTCTCCTTTAATCCTAACTCCTGGACTGACACTTTTCAAATTATCCATGAGTGTCGAGAACTGCATTTAGCCCCATCTCATGCCTCATCTCCACAATCTGATGTGTGCTGAGGGATCTGCTGCCACTTAGCTGTGAAAGTTAGTCAATAACAATTAGGAGTTCTAGATATAGATATATTTGTTGCCAATTGAAATCTAATTATTTTGCACAGTGTATCTTGATAGAGGTTTAACAGTGGACACACAGGCACTAAAATTAATATTTGCATTCCATTATGTATTGAGGTCTTAGTTAACATTGCATTACTGGAGGTTTAGGGTTCTGGTGGTTTGCTCAATTCATTTCATGCTGGTATTATCAGGCAGGGCTTAACATGGAAACCAAGGTCCTTCATGACTTTAGTTGGGTGGAATTTGTGCTTCCTCATTCCTCATGAACGTCAGTTATAAAAATGGAAAATGCCACAAAATAATGGAAAATATAATTATTCAAGTAATGGGTGAAAATGTTCAAAGTAATTGCCATAGTTTCTAAACAAAAGATAATATAAGAATTGTTTCTCTAAGAACTTTACTTCTTGGTATTAGCACTGGTGTTTTATTCTACTGCATTGATGCTTTGTCAATCAGAATAAATGTCCCTGCTGTCTCAAATTAATGAATGCAACAACAACTCGCAAATATGAAGCAGGCTCCTGCGCCACGGAACGTCACAAAAAGTGACATTCTGGCTGCGCACAGTATTTTGAGTGGGAGGGTTCTGCCTACGTTAAGCACTCACAAAGGAAAGCAAGCACTGACAAAGCCAACAAGTCTGGCCTTAACAAGCTGGAGCAGTAGTTATTTTTATTTTTGACTGCAAGCATGTGTCTCAAAAAGAAAAAGAAAACAGAAAATAGGATGCCTACTAAATATGGCTGCCATATGTTTGTATTAAAAATCGTACCTTTTAAAAAAAATCACTGATGCGGCTGCTTTATAAGTGATGTTTTTATATAGAAGCCATTTAGATGTGGAATGTATTTTAGTATTGCTATCTGTGAAGGTGACAAGAATAAAACACCACCTAACCAAGGATTCAAATCTTAGGCAGCTACAATTTTATAATGTCATTAAAAGACTTTATAACAAAAACATCAAAAATGAAGTGGAAAATAAACCACCATCTAACTCGGCACCCCATTGTAGGCAAAATACATTTCTGGTATTTAAAGTTAATGTAAAAATGAATTAAAAAGGACACTTTGTCATTGAAAGAAAAGGAACTCCCTTAACGTGCATGTGAACAATGTGCACAGGATTTGTGCTGTCACTCACAATGGTAAAAGTGGGCTAACCTTCTGCCACGTGCTGTATGTTGTGGTGGGTGTAAGCAAAATATGATTAGAATGGCATTTTAACATACCAGTGAATAAACCCCACAGACCCAAGGTACCTCTATATATGTATATATGTAAGACTTGTTTTGAAAAACGATAGTCTGGCAAGACAGCTAAAGCTGTCTCAAAGGCTAGACCTAAAAAGGAGGTGTTGAAAGGAATCCTACTTGTGTCTCTGCATTTTGTCCTCCATGGCTCCCAACCACAGCTTAAGAACCTGAAAGCCCCTAAAACAGAAAATAAGAAGCAGAGTGACAGTCTTGAAGGCAGGTCCTGGGTGACCTTGGAGAAAGGAAGGAGGAGGACCACCAGCAAGAGGACCAGTATTTCCAGGAGGACTAGAACCCCCCCAAAGGGACCAGGTTTACTAGGACTGCGAGATTGAAAAAGCCAAGCAAGACCAGGACCATAAGAAGCAAGAGGATCAGGGGCAGGAGGACCAGGGTCAAGAGATAAATGGCTAAATGGACCAGAACCAGGAGCACAAGGATCACAGGACCAGCGCCAGAGGACCAGGGCAGCAAAGGTCAGGAGGACCAAAGCCAATTTGACCAGTGCAGCAGTAGCAGGATCAGGAAGACCAGGACCCTGAGTCCATGACTGTGGAGAACAGTGCCACGAAGACAAGGAGAACCAGGACAAGGCAGAATCAGGAAAAGGAAGACCGGATCCAGGAGGACTAGGAGAAGAACTAGAAGGACAGTGACCATAACCTGGTGGAAGACAAGGTTGAGAAGGACCTGGACTGAGAAGACCAGTAGGACCAGGACCTGAAGGACCCAGACAGAAGAGAAGCAAGTGCAACAGAACTAAGAGAATCAATTCAGGACCAGACGGAGGAGGGTAAGGAATAGGACCAGAAGAAGGAGGATTAGGGGAATTAGGAAGAGGAGGAGGAACAATGTTCATATAAAGAGGATGTGGAGGAGGACCTGAACTAGGTGGAGGACGATGAGGAGCAAGGTGACTGTAGGGAGTGGACCAGGATCAGAAGGATCAGTGCTTACTTTGTCAATATAAGTGCCACGGCCAAAGGTATCCCACTGCAGCTCACACCCCCCTGAGCTCTTGCCACTGCTGCAGAGAAACAATGCCAGCATTACCTAATACCCATCACACTTAAATAAGTGCGAGATCTTGTGATATTGCAGGTCACCCAAAGCTGTAGGGATGGGCTGGAAATGTGAGTTTTATAAAATGTTATAGTTCTTTGAATCCCTACACATGGATGCTATGCTAAAGATGCTGTAAGCGCCACCATGTGATGTACTCTCCACCTGCAAACAACGGCACAAACTAAGCACTGAAGAATTAGAATCAAGAGGAAAAGGATCAGAATTAGGAGGAACAAAACCAGGGCTCAAAAACAACTTGAGTATAAGGAAGTCTGTGAGAAACTCCAAAAGTAAGAGAACAAGGAGGGCCAGGAGCAGAATGACTGAAAGAAGGACAGCCCACACAAGAAGGAGGATTAGAATAAAGAGGGGGAGGCAAAGGGTGACCAGTGGAGAGGAGACCACGAGGCAGATGATGAAGAGAAGAGAAGAATGAAGAGGAGGATGAAGACCAGAAGAAGAAAGAGGCTAATATTTTAGGCCAAATCTGTATTTGCAGAGGCCACATCTCTTTAAAAATAATTATTTTTGATTATTATTTTATTTTGCACATAATTCATATCCATTGTTATTTAATGAGATATCATGTAAAGTTTATGACTATTTTCCCAAGCCTCCTTGTTAGAATTAGGGGTCTCTAGGTTGGCAATGGTTTGCACCTTTGTCCAAATAGGGACCCTTCCCTTTAGTCAGTATATGGGGGGATACACTACTGAAATAACCCCTGCTCACCCCCCTTGGTAGCTTGGCACGAGCAGTCAGGCTTATCTCAGAGGCAGTGTGTAAAGCATTTGCACATAACCAACAGTAATACAGTGAAAACGCTACAAAAGGACACCACATCAGTTTTTGAAAAATAACCAATATTTATCTGTGCAAACAAGACCAACACGATAAAAGACCAACATACAGTAACCAAAAATAGGCACTTTGTAAGTAAGACTCAAAAATGCAGTTCCTTGAAGCCGGTAGCTCCGTCTGGGGCTACCGTGGTGCTGAAAACAACAGAATCCAACAGTTCCTTCCGACCGCGACAGTGGGGACCGGCGTTAGTGTCAGAAGACTCGTAAACAGTGCCTTTGGTTCCTGACGACCACGTCTGTGCAGGCCGGTCATGGCAACCGTCGCAATTGCAATGTAAAGCGTAGCTGTGCGGCATGTGGTGCCCTCAAGTCGCGATGCAGGCAGCGGCTCGGTGACAGTCGTCCAGTGGAATTGGTGAGACCAGGGCTGTGGAGTGAAGCGAGGCGGTGCGGAGTGCGGTGCCCACAGGTCGAGGCGCAAGCAGCGGCTCGGTGGCGGCAGCAGTCGTCGTCGGTGAGACCAGGGTTGCGGTGCAAAGTGCAGCTTTGCCCTCTGCGGTGCCTTCAGGACAGGGAGCCCTGAGCAGTGTGAGTGACGGTGTTGGCTGCTTACCCCCTCTGTGGAAACTGAAACCTGCGGTTCCAGAGGCGGTACCCAGAGGTAAGTGAAGTCTTTCCTGTCCCTCAGACTTCGTGAACAGAAGGCAAGCTCTACTACAAGCCCTTGGAGATACTCAGGGACAAGTGAAGAAAGTTCAGTCCAGTCCTTTCCCTGCCCAAGGCAGAAGCAGCAACTGCAGGTCAACCCAGCAGAGCACGCAGCAAAGTGGCAGTTTCTCCTGACAACTTTTCAAGCTCTTTTTCCTGTCAGGTTCCTTAGTTGAGCAGTAATCTGAAGTTCTGGGGTCTGGATTCCAATATTTATACTCAGTTTCTCTTTGTTCTTTTGGGCAGAGAGTGTCTGTTCTCCTCCCAAACCAGTTCTGTCCTCTCTGGTCCAGCTTCCCGGTAGGAGGTGGAGAAGGCATTGTCCAAGGCAGACCAGGCCCATTCAGGTGCAAGGGAAATCTCCTCCTACCACTCTAAATGCAGAGCAGGCCTATTCAGCCCAGCCCTGACTCATCCAGGAAAGGCAGGACACACCTCGACTCCCCAGTGGCTGTCTACAGTGAAAGCATATCCCAAGCCCCTGTCACTCCAAAGCCAGACAGTCTATCCACAACCCAGCAGAGGCACACAGGATGCTAAACAAGTAAAAACCCACTTTCTAAAAATGGTATTTTCAAACACACAAAGAAAAAATCATCTTTACTAAAAGATGCATTTTTACATTCTGAGTTCCGACATACTAAACTCAATTTTTCCATGTCGTCCCAATGGGAAGTTATACTTGTATAATGTTACAAAGTACCTCCCATTCTAACCTATGGGACAGATAGCCTTTCAATAGTGAAAAACGAAATACACTGTATTTCACTATCAGCACATGTCAGACACACACCAGTACATGTCCTACCTGTCACATACACTATACCCTGCCCACAGGGGTACCTTGGAGCTACCTAAGGAGTGACTAACATGTAGTAAAAGAGAAGGCTAGGGCTTGGCAAGTGGGAGCACTTGCCAGTATAAACTCCGCGCAGACACTGCAGTGGCAGGTCTGAGAACCCTTTGAAAGGCTGCTCATGTGGGTGTCACAATCAGTGCTACAGGCCTACTAGCGATACCAAAAGGGATGATGGACGGAGCGTTAGAGCAAATCAAACACTCCAACGTTCTAACGCTCCGTCCATCATCCCCTTTGGTATCGCTTTGTTCGCCCTAAGTTGGCAGGGTATGCCCAGACGTGGGTCCCTTGCTCACTTTGCCACTGGATTCAAGATAGCCTGGCTGATGAGGGTTTTGAACCCGAAACCGGTCCCAGGATGCTTGTTTCCGGTCCAGGGAAGACATGGCTTGGCAGTTCGGGCTGGACTGTTCCCATGAGGCACAGGGTCAGACTGATTTGCATATGGCCATGTCTGAACTGGGGTGGTGGAGTGAGCTAAAGAATGATGATGGATTAAACCCAGATCAGTTGACTGGGGGTGAGTGTTTGATTTGCTCTAACGCTCCGTCCATCATCCCCTTTGGTATCACTTTGTTCGCCCTAAGTTGGCAGGGTATGCCCAGACGTGGGTCCCTTGCTCACTTTGCCACTGGATTCAAGATAGCCTGGCTGATGAGGGTTTTGAACCCGAAACCGGTCCCAGGATGCTTGTTTCCGGTCCAGGGAAGACATGGCTTGGCAGTTCGGGCTGGACTGTTCCCATGAGGCACAGGGTCAGACTGATTTGCATATGGCCATGTCTGAACTGGGGTGGTGGAGTGAGCTAAAGAATGATGATGGATTAAACCCAGATCAGTTGACTGGGGGTGAGTGTTTGATTTGCTCTAACGCTCCGTCCATCATCCCCTTTGGTATCGCTTTGTTCGCCCTAAGTTGGCAGGGTATGCCCAGACGTGGGTCCCTTGCTCACTTTGCCACTGGATTCAAGATAGCCTGGCTGATGAGGGTTTTGAACCCGAAACCGGTCCCAGGATGCTTGTTTCCGGTCCAGGGAAGACATGGCTTGGCAGTTCGGGCTGGACTGTTCCCATGAGGCACAGGGTCAGACTGATTTGCATATGGCCATGTCTGAACTGGGGTGGTGGAGTGAGCTAAAGAATGATGATGGATTAAACCCAGATCAGTTGACTGGGGGTGAGTGTTTGATTTGCTCTAACGCTCCGTCCATCACTCCCTTTGGTATCGCTTTGTTCGCCCTAAGTTGGCAGGGTATGCCCAGACGTTGGTCCCTTGCTCACTTTGCCACTGGATTCAAGATAGCCTGGCTGATGAGGGTTTTGAACTCGAAACCGGTCCCAGGATGCTTGTTTCCGGTCCAGGGAAGACATGGCTTGGCAGTTCGGGCTGGACTGTTCCCATGAGGCACAGGGTCAGACTGATTTGCATTTGGCCATGTCTGAACTGGGGTGGTGGAGTGAGCAAAAGAATGATGATGGATTAAACCCAGATCAGTTGACTGGGGGTGAGTGTTTGATTTGCTCTAACGCTCCGTCCATCATCCCCTTTGGTATCGCTTTGTTCGCCCTAAGTTGGCAGGGTATGCCCAGACGTGGGTCCCTTGCTCACTTTGCCACTGGATTCAAGATAGCCTGGCTGATGAGGGTTTTGAACCCGAAACCGGTCCCAGGATGCTTGTTTCCGGTCCAGGGAAGACATGGCTTGGCAGTTCGGGCTGGACTGTTCCCATGAGGCACAGGGTCAGACTGATTTGCATATGGCCATGTCTGAACTGGGGTGGTGGAGTGAGCTAAAGAATGATGATGGATTAAACCCAGATCAGTTGACTGGGGGTGAGTGTTTGATTTGCTCTAACGCTCCGTCCATCATCCCCTTTGGTATCACAGGCCTACTAGCAGCATTTGATTTCCAGGCCCTGGCACATACAGTGCCCTGTACTAGGGACTTAGTAGTAAATCAAATAAGCCAATTATGGAAACAACAATCTATAATAACAATTTACACAGACAGCAAACGCACTTTAGCACTGAAAAGCAGTGGTAAAGTACCCAGAGTTCTAAAACCGATAAAAACAGGGTCAAAAACAGGAGGTCAAAAAGCAAAAAGTCTGGAGGTAAACCCACTGAAAAATCCAAGTCTAACACTCCTTTATTACTTTTTCATTAATCACTGTAATGAGTATATGTAGCTTAATATTGTCATGTCATTCAACTCTTCCAGTGCATTGACGAGGTATGCTAAACATATAGCAACCAAAAACAAAATAAAAAGCAGTAGTTACAACAAAAAATCTTTAATCTTGAACAGTTTAGC
The DNA here is from genome assembly GCA_963921515.1 of Calotriton arnoldi. Classification (NCBI taxonomy): domain Eukaryota; kingdom Metazoa; phylum Chordata; class Amphibia; order Caudata; family Salamandridae; genus Calotriton; species Calotriton arnoldi. The sequence goes on from CAWUFW010017349.1 coordinate 116,475, forward strand.
TCAGTACCCAATTAAGTATCAGTGGGTTCACAATAGAGCATCAACTACTGTGTGTAAGGCCCACAGTCAGAAATCTAATATAATAATTTCCAATGCCATATTGTCACAGCACTATGGGTTTTATCACTTTTTCCCCTTTCTCCCTATTTTTGAACACAGCAAGCATAACCTCCCAAACTTGTGCAAATTCCGACTTTGTCATTCCTGTTTTTGATTTCATGTGAAGAAGGGTGCTTTCACATTCTGCTCAATTCAGGACTTCACAATGCCATTTACTAGCGATAAAAGTCTCACTACTCTTCTAGTTCAATTCTATATGCATTTTCATCAATACCAATGCCAGGCAAGCTGCTGGTGACTACTTTCTCCTTACGTGGTGTGCAGTTAATTCTCCTGCCTGTGACTCTATTGGTCAAGAGTCTGAGTTTTTCCCAATACAATTTCAGAGTGGGGCATGTCCATGTCATATGATGTGATGAAAATTAGCATTAACCTTTCTACATCTAGGGCAGCTTGCCTGTGTGTTGAGGTAACATTTATTGAACTTGTACAGGTGAAGTGTAAGGCTTGTTTAAGTATTTAAAATGAATTAACTTGAAATTGACATTTGTGTCTGGATATATAAGTTGCATTGGCTAGAACCTTTCTATTCTCTGTTCTCTATTATTCCTCCAATAACCTTGTCCCATCTGCCTAGTAGATCACATAGTGTCCTTGGCCTCCTAAAGGACACATTATACAGTTGTGTGACAGCTTTAATATTACCAGCTATCATGCAAAATTGGTTGCAGTATCCTATGTGTGGGTGGTTCTACCAGCCTCGCTCTCTGGGTTTTGTTTATAACAGAGCTCAGTGTTCCATACAGTAGAAAATGCCCACTTGGGAGCTCTTAGTCCCCGGGCTAGGCCTTGAACGGGTATTTAATGTATCTTACTCAAACAAATCCCTAAGTTGATACCTCCTTTTTGCTTTTCATATTCTTAGCCCCTTCCAATTGCCTCTTGATTGTAGTGTTCCTCCTCTCAGGAGAGGAAAGCCATGTGCATAAGCAATCTGGGTTTAAGTCCTACATAGACAGCGTTAACAGCCATAATTAAATGTAGTTAAGTTGCGTAGTAGATATTGTGTTCCTCACTTCACAATAAAGTGAAGAAAAGCTTCAGAATTGTTAAGGGTAGTGCATCAAAGTTCTCACTGTCTGTGCCTGATAGTCTCTCCTCCATCCATCTCACTGCACAATGTAATTGTGCAGCAATATCCTATATCTCATAGTCCGGAGTTCCACCAGTACTCCCTAATCTGTCAGCAATCTAAGTTTGGCTAGTGCGACTCTTCGCCTTTTGGGTTGCCGTATTAAATCAATTAGCATTTTATGTAATTCCCTGAAAATGTCTCTGGGGATTTTTATGAGTACTGCTACAAAATAGTAAAGCAGGAGTGGCAGAATCATTATTTTAGGGAAAGCTCTTTTTCAGGCTATTAAGGCAGGCAGCGTGTTCAAGAAGTTGATTCTTAACACAGTCACTGCATGCTTCACATTGCCTTCTATTATATTCATTTCAGTCTGGTAAATATGCACTCTTAAATATCTTATTGTGTTTACCTCCCAATTCAACATTATCACTTCCTCTGGCAATGAGTCTGTATGAGAAATGTGTCCATGTACAATTATGCAACCACATAGAACAATTCATTTTCTTACACCAATTCCAATCCGGTTTCTGTCAGGGTCACAGCAGTGAATCTGTGCTCACACACATAGTTGATAATGCACTAAGAATGTTGGATCAGAATTAATCCAGCTTTCTTATCCTCCTCAATCTCTCATCAGCATTTGACACGGTCAACCATGACAGCCTCCTAGACCTACTTAAAAGTAGAATGAGGATATCAGGATACAGTCTTAATTGGTTTACTTTTTTTCTCCACAATAGAACTCAAAGAATCAAGGTCAAAACATCCCTATTCAACCTGACACAGGTCACACTAGGGGTCCCGCAGGGATCCATGCTCTCACCCACTCTATTTAACTTGTTCATGGATCCTCTAACTGAAGTGCTGAATCTATCCAACATTAACTATCACATGTATGCTGATGACACCCAACTGTACTTGAAAATCTGTACCCCCAAAGATATTAGGTCGCTGAAAACAATGTTACAAAAAACACAAAGCTGGCTGACTTGCAACCACCTTAAACTAAACGCTCTCAAAATGAAATTCCTCTTAATTGTCCCTCCCAAACACTTTCAGGACATCTCAGAAAGGTTAAAACAACTAACAGACCGTAACTGCATACCACACATTATAGATTCAACGAGCTCTTTGGGAATAACGCTTGACAAAAACTTGAACATGCAGGACCATATCAGCTCTGCTTCCACATGAACATCCTAAGAAAAATAAGACCCTTACTCCCTCCTGATGACTTCAGATCAGCTGTTCAAGCCCTAGTAATTCCCAGGTTGGACTATGGAAGTGCAACCCTCTGTGGTCTGCCCAGATCTAAGCTGGCACCATTAAGGGCTTCTCTTAACTCTGCTGCAAGGTTCATTAGAGGATCTATAAGAAACAGTCACATCACTCCGGATCTGAAATCTCTTAACCGGCTCCCATTTGAGGCAAGGATTCCCCTTAAATTGCCTGCATGACACATAAAGCCCTACACTTCTACACACCGAGATACCTTGCACAAAAACTGGAGCTATCTGGTGGGTGTAGAGCACCCAGAGGCTCTAGCACCTTACTACTGAAACTTCAGAAATTCTATAAGATGAAAGCATATAACCGAGCCTTCACAGGAATTGCCCCGAGAATCTGGAACTCCCTACCCCCTGAAGTCAGACTGAATCCCTCAACTGCTTCATTCAAGAAAGAAATTAAAGTGATATTGATTAACACATTTCTGTGTTAGATCTTACAAATCTCACTCTTCGATGAACTCTACTCCCAGACATGATATATCCCATATTATTTACTCATGGTTATTCCTTGCATATCAAGTTTGCAGCCGTGGTTTTTATAATGTGGTCCCTATGGGGATTTCTTTGAGGATTTTGTTATACTTTTGCCGTCTTTGATGATGTTACTGTCTATTCTCCTTATATTCAGAATACCTGTAAAATGCTCTGATACCCGTGAGGGTCAAGCTTGTGCTATATAAAAATTAATAAATAAATAAAATGAAATAAATAAAAATCCAAGTCTAAGTGCACTAGGAATATACTAGATTTACCAAAGTTCACCTGAAGTTGGGACACTCTACTAAAATGTTCTAACTTTTCCACTACTTGTGCAATATGTGCCCTTTGATTATGGGATCATATCATAAGATATAAGAATGTTTTATTGCCAACACTGAAGCCTGTGAAGATTTTACCTTACCTGAGTCTATTAGCAAGTGGTTCTGTTGCAGTGGCAAAGAGGAGAGGGGACAGTGGTCTGCCTTGTCGTGTTCTCTGGTAAACCTCTGAGATTTTGTTAGCTTTCTTCAATCTAGCACTGATGTTAGTATATAAAAAGAGCAACATTTGAAATTTACTCTGCACCCTATACCTTGTACGACTGCATTTAAATATTGCCCCTTTAATATATTGAAAGCTTTTTCAAAGTCAATAAAGATGATTGCAGCACAAGGGGAGAGGTTGCTGAATTATCTAGTAACACTAACAGTCTTCTAATATTCATTGGCGTGTTACACCCCAGAATGAATCCACACTGATATGAGTGGATTATTTGGGACATAATGGGGAGGTGCTTGTTACCTAGAACCCTAATTAATACCTTATAGTGAGTGTTAAGTATTGTTAACGTATGGTATGGTGCCAGTGCAAGTGGATTCAGCTTGTTTTAGGCAGGCACATCACCAATGCTTCACGTAACATGGCTGCGTGTGTGTGTGGGGGGGGGTTACGTCCCTCTATTGCTGTGTTATGTACTTCTTCCAGGACTGAGGAAAGTATAGCTACATAGGTCTTGTGGAACTCTTCCAGAGGTCCATCTGACTCAGGAGTTTTCAATTTGACCATTCCACTTATTGCATTTTTCGCTTCAGGTACACTTTACATCAATGGACTAGAGAAGCATCTGTTGGACTTGTGTCTTGATCCCCCTCACGTAGGGTCACAACAGATTCCAGCATTGTTGTATGCGAATGTCGAGGTCCTGCTGGCCAGGACTCCCATCAGTCTGCAGAAACTACTGGACCAGCTTACCTGATTTATGGCCCAGTTGGATTTAACCATCAATGAGAGTATTACATACAATATGGTATTTGGTCCTGCAATTAATACTGCCAAGATTGGGACAATTTCGCCTTTTCCATATTTGGGGGTTTTGTTTGGAAGCTAGCTGGAAACTCCTTGGCATTGCAAAGACTGCAGAAGTTGTCAGAAATATCGAATCCCTTTTTAGATTTTCTGTAAAGTTGACGGCTAAACCCTTAATGGAAATGATTACTGTTTATACGTCAAAATGTGGTCTGATTGCTGCCTAGGGGACTGACTTATGGGGCTGTAGTGAGCAACTGGGTATCCAAACCTCTGTTTGAAGAGATTTTTGGAAGTTTCCCATAGTGCCTCTACTTTTATTTGCCACATGGCTTTGGGTCTTGAATACACTTTGGATGTACTTAAGTTGAGCTCATTGGTTTTTTTTTTGTTTGTTTTTTTTTAAACTTTATTTTTCAAGTTTGCAATGAGAAACAAAACATTCAGGGACAGTACAAGTATCAGCAGATTTTTGCAATTACATTATGCGACCTTGTTACATCAGATTGAGAAAATACAGGCCCTACACAACAGCTCACAAGTCTCGTAATAAGATCGTGTAGTTGGGACTGTTAGTGGTGCGCTATAGCACCCTACAGGGGACCTAAAGCATTATCCATGAAGTGTTATTAGATGTCCCATGACTAGGCCCTCTCCATCCCCGCCACAGTCCCCGACCCCACCTGGCCTTCTGGAGTGTCCCCATCTTCGCCCTCTGCGGCCGTGCGCTCTTGTAAATATATTCGTAACGGTTCCCATATGTCTCGGGGCGAGACGTTGGTTGCATCAACTCCGCATATATAGACAATTGTTCCTGGCAATATATTAGGTCCTCCAACCAGATCATGAACTTGGGTGCTCTTCCCCTCCCCCATCTACAGGCCACCCGACGTTTAGCTAAAAGTAAGCTTAACGATATAAATTTCCTAAAGGGCGCCTTAAAGTCTCTTGTGTATCCCAACAGTGCAGTGAGTGGGGAAGTGGTAACGTGTTCCCCTGTCATCTGGCTAAGATTCTCCGTGACCTCCGTCCAGTAAGCTAAGACTGGGGGGCATTCCCATGCCAAGTGTAGGAAGTCGGCAAACACAAGGAGATGAGGCTATCCTGGCTGATGAGGGGTGAAACCCTGAAACCGGTCCTAGGATGCTTGTTTCCAGTCCAGGGAGGACCTGGCCTGGCAGTTCGGGCTGGACTGTTCCCAGTGGGCACAGGGTCAAGACTGATTTTCATACGGCTGGGTTCAAACTGGAACGGCATGGTGAGCAAAAAAACGATGGATTTAGGCCCAGATCTCTGTACTGGGGTGAATGTATGACATTGTTCTGCATTCTGTCCATCAATTGTTGTTTTTGCATTTGTCGCCCCGAGGGTATGCCCAGACGTGGGTCCCGTGCTCTCCATGCCACTGGAGTCAAGCTATCCTGGCTGATGAGGGGTGAAACCCTGAAACCGGTCCTAGGATGCTTGTTTCTAGTCCAGGGAGGACCTGGCCTGGCAGTTCGGGCTGGACTGTTCCCAATGGGCACAAGGTCAAGACTGAATTGCATATGGCTGGGTTCAAACTGGAACGGCATGGTGAGCAAAAAAACGATGGATTTAGGCCCAGATCTCTGTACTGGGGTGAATGTATGACATTGTTCTGCATTCTGTCCATCAATTGTTGTTTTTGCATTTGTCACCCCGAGTGGGACGGGTATGCCCAGACGTGGGTTCCGTGCTCTCCATGCCACTGGAGTCAAGCTATCCTGGCTGATGAGGGGTGAAACCCTGAAACCGGTCCTAAGATGCTTGTTTCCAGTCCAGGGAGGACCTGGCCTGGCAGTTCAGGCTGGACTGTTCCCAGTGGGCACAGGGTCAAGACTGATTTGCATATGGCTGGGTTCAAACTGGAACGGCATGGTGAGCAAAAAAACGATGGATTTAGGCCCAGATCTCTGTACTGGGGTGAATGTATGACATTGTTCTGCATTCTGTCCATCAATTGTTGTTTTTGCATTTGTCACCCCGAGTGGGACGGGTATGCCCAGACGTGGGTCCTGTGCTCTCCATGCCACTGGAGACAAGCAATCCTGGCTGATGAGGGGTGAAACCCTGAAACCGGTCCTAGGATGCTTGTTTCCAGTCCAGGGAGGACCTGGCCTGGCAGTTCGGACTGGACTGTTCTTAGTGGAACCAAAGGGGATGATGGACGGAGTGATGAACATTGCAAGCACTCACCCCCAGTCAACTGATCTGGGTTTAATCCATCATCATTCTTTAGCTCACTCCGCCACCCCAGTTCAGACATGGCCATATGCAAATCAGTCTGACCCTGTGCCTCATGGGAACAGTCCAGCCCGAACTGCCAAGCCATGTCTTCCCTGGACCAGAAACAAGCATCCTGGGACCGGTTTCTGGCTTACAGCCGTCATCAGCCAGGCAATCTTGAATCCAGTGGCAAAGTGAGCAAGGGACCCACGTCTGGGCATACCCTGCCAACTTAGGGCGAACATAGCAAAACCAAAGGGGATGATGGACGGAGTGTTGAACATTGCAAGCACTCACCCCCAGTCAACTGATCTGGGTTTAATCCATCATCATTCTTTAGCTCACTCCGCCACCCCAGTTCAGACATGGCCATATGCAAATCAGTCTGACCCTGTGCCTCATGGGAACAGTCCAGCCCGAACTGCCAAGCCATGTCTTCCCTGGACCGGAAACAAGCATCCTGGGACCGGTTTCTGGCTTACAGCCGTCATCAGCCAGGCTATCTTGAATCCAGTGGCAAAGTGAGCAAGGGACCCACGTCTGGGCATACCCTGCCAACTTAGGGGCGAACATAGCAAAACCAAAGGGGATGATGAACGGAGTGTTGAACATTGCAAGCACTCACCCCCAGTCAACTGATCTGGGTTTAATCCATCATCATTCTTTAGCTCACTCCGCCACCCCAGTTCAGACATGGCCATATGCAAATCAGTCTGACCCTGTGCCTCATGGGAACAGTCCAGCCCGAACTGCCAAGCCATGTCTTCCCTGGACCGGAAACAAGCATCCTGGGACCGGTTTCTGGCTTACAGCCGTCATCAGCCAGGCTATCTTGAATCCAGTGGCAAAGTGAGCAAGGGACCCACGTCTGGGCATACCCTGCCAACTTAGGGCGAACATAGCAAAACCAAAGGGGATGATGGACGGAGTGTTGAACATTGCAAGCACTCACCCCCAGTCAACTGATCTGGGTTTAATCCATCATCATTCTTTAGCTCACTCCGCCACCCCAGTTCAGACATGGCCATATGCAAATCAGTCTGACCCTGTGCCTCATGGGAACAGTCCAGCCCGAACTGCCAAGCCATGTCTTCCCTGGACCGGAAACACGCATCCTGGGACCGGTTTCTGGCTTACAGCCGTCATCAGCCAGGCTATCTTGAATCCAGTGGCAAAGTGAGCAAGGGACCCACGTCTGGGCATACCCTGCCAACTTAGGGCGAACATAGCAAAACCAAAGGGGATGATGGACGGAGTGTTGAACATTGCAAGCACTCACCCCCAGTCAACTGATCTGGGTTTAATCCATCATCATTCTTTAGCTCACTCCGCCACCCCAGTTCAGACATGGCCATATGCAAATCAGTCTGACCCTGTGCCTCATGGGAACAGTCCAGCCCGAACTGCCAAGCCATGTCTTCTCTGGACCGGAAACAAGCATCCTGGGACCGGTTTCTGGCTTACAGCCGTCATCAGCCAGGCTATCTTGAATCCAGTGGCAAAGTGAGCAAGGGACCCACGTCTGGGCATACCCTGCCAACTTAGGGCGAACATAGCAAAACCAAAGGGGATGATGGACGGAGTGTTGAACATTGCAAGCACTCACCCCCAGTCAACTGATCTGGGTTTAATCCATCATCATTCTTTAGCTCACTCCGCCACCCCAGTTCAGACATGGCCATATGCAAATCAGTCTGACCCTTTGCCTCATGGGAACAGTCCAGCCCGAACTGCCAAGCCATGTCTTCCCTGGACCGGAAACAAGCATCCTGGGACCGGTTTCTGGCTTACAGCCATCATCAGCCAGGCTATCTTGAATCCAGTGGCAAAGTGAGCAAGGGACCCACGTCTGGGCATACCCTGCCAACTTAGGGCGAACATAGCAAAACCAAAGGGGATGATGGACAGAGTGTTGAACATTGCAAGCACTCACCCTCAGTCAACTGATCTGGGTTTAATCCATCATAATTCTTTAGCTCACTCCGCCACCCCAGTTCAGACATGGCCATATGCAAATCAGTCTGACCCTGTGCCTCATGGGAACAGTCCAGCCCGAACTGCCAAGCCATGTCTTCCCTGGACCGGAAACAAGCATCCTGGGACCGGTTTCTGGCTTACAGCCGTCATCAGCCAGGCTATCTTGAATCCAGTGGCAAAGTGAGCAAGGGACCCACGTCTGGGCATACCCTGCCAACTTAGGGCGAACATAGCAAAACCAAAGGGGATGATGGACGGAGTGTTGAACATTGCAAGCACTCACCCCCAGTCAACTGATCTGGGTTTAATCCATCATCATTCTTTAGCTCACTCCGCCACCCCAGTTCAGACATGGCCATATGCAAATCAGTCTGACCCTGTGCCTCATGGGAACAGTCCAGCCCGAACTGCCAAGCCATGTCTTCCCTGGACCGGAAACAAGCATCCTGGGACCAGTTTCTGGCTTACAGCCGTCATCAGCCAGGCTATCTTGAATCCAGTGGCAAAGTGAGCAAAGGACCCACGTCTGGGCATACCCTGCCAACTTAGGGCGAACATAGCCAAACCAAAGGGGATGATGGACGGAGTGTTGAACATTGCAAGCACTCACCCCCAGTCAACTGATCTGGGTTTAATCCATCATCATTCTTTAGCTCACTCCGCCACCCCAGTTCAGACATGGCCATATGCAAATCAGTCTGACCCTGTGCCTCATGGGAACAGTCCAGCCCGAACTGCCAAGCCATGTCTTCCCTGGACCGGAAACAAGCATCCTGGGACCGGTTTCTGGCTTACAGCCGTCATCAGCCAGGCTATCTTGAATCCAGTGGCAAAGTGAGCAAGGGACCCACGTCTGGGCATACCCTGCCTACTTAGGGCGAACATAGCAAAACCAAAGGGGATGATGGACGGAGTGTTGAACATTGCAAGCACTCACCCCCAGTCAACTGATCTGGGTTTAATCCATCATCATTCTTTAGCTCACTCCGCCACCACAGTTCAGACATGGCCATATGCAAATCAGTCTGACCCTGTGCCTCATGGGAACAGTCCAGCCCAAACTGCCAAGCCATGTCTTCCCTGGACCGGAAACAAGCATCCTGGGACCGGTTTCTGGCTTACAGCCGTCATCAGCCAGGCTATCTTGAATCCTGTGGCAAAGTGAACAAGGGACCCACGTCTGGGCATACCCTGCCAACTTAGGGCGAACATAGCAAAACCAAAGGGGATGATGGACGGAGTGTTGAACATTGCAAGCACTCACCCCCAGTCAACTGATCTGGGTTTAATCCATCATCATTCTTTAGCTCACTCCGCCACCCCAGTTCAGACATGGACATATGCAACTCAGTCTGACCCTGTGCCTCATGGGAACAGTCCAGCCCGAACTGCCAAGCCATGTCTTCCCTGGACCGGAAACAAGCACCCTGGGACCAGTTTCTGGCTTACAGCCGTCATCAGCCAGGCTATCTTGAATCCAGTGGCAAAGTGAGCAAGGGACCCACGTCTGGGCATACCCTGAAAACAGTGGGCACAGGGTCAAGACTGATTTGCATATGGCTGGGTTCAAACTGGAACAGAATGGTGAGCAAAAAAACGATGGATTTTGGCCCAGATCTCTGTACTGGGGTGAATGTATGACATTGTTCTGCATTCTGTCCATCAATTGTTGTTTTTGCAAGTGTAGGAAGTCAGCACCCGCCCTCCCGCATCTGTCGCAATTGTCGTGTTCCTGGAGTCGGAAGCGACAGAGACGTACCAGGGTGTAATAAAGTCGGTGAAGGAATTTAAAATGAGTTATGCGCAGTCTACTACTGGCCGAGGCTCTCCCCGTCTTTTGGCAACAATAGATCCATTGTTCATCAGTGATAGGAGCGTCCAGATCTTTTTCCCATCTGGACCGTGCCTCAGGGGCACTGTGTCGGCAGTTAGTTTGAGTGGTGCGGGACAGCAGGGACACTATTTGTGTGGGGGAGGAGCGTTGCAATAAGGCGTGTAGTGGAGCGAATATGGGGGGCTCGGCGGGAAAGTCAGGGGTGGCAGATTTGACGTCAAGGCGGAGCCTCACGCACATGAAGAGCTCCATAGATGATGGATGACAGTCATTGAAAAAATGTTCCCGTGTGCGGAAGGTTCCGTCCTCATAGAGGGCTCCCCAAGTCTGGATGTCGTATTTACATAGCATTTGTTGACACCGCACTTCCCGTGTGACCGGGATGTCTAATCTGCCTACTAGCGGCAGAAGAGGGGAGTATAGCGTGTCCACTTTCATGCAGTTGGCGATTGCCCTCCATGCCCTATTGGTGCATTCCACCGTGGTTGGGTCTGTGCCTTTAGGGTTAGTGGGCGCTCTTATATAGGCTGAGTAAGGGGTTGGGACCATGGGCCAGTGTTCAATCGCCAGATGTGGCATATATGGTGGTGGGTGCATCCAGTAGGCGGTGAAGTGCACCTGAGCACTCCAGAAATAGAGCTCCATATCGGGAACCTCAAAGCCTCCTTTGTCAAAGGGTAGGGTTAGTACTTCCCATTTCAACCTAGGTTGTTTACCCCCCCACTTCAGTCGAATGAGTTTTGATTTGAGGGCTTTAAAAAAGAAATTGCTGGGTGCATATGGAATACATGTGAACAGGTAGAGTAGTTTTGGGAGCACGACCATCTTGATCAATGCTATCCGGCCCGCTAAAGAAAGTGGGATTGCTATCCAACGTGTGATGGAGTCTGTGAGCGTATCCAGCGCCCTGCCATAGTTAGTTCTCATGAGTTGCTCCCTATCTCTGGTGATCACTATACCAAGATATTTTACCTCGTCTTCGCACCAATCCAGTGGGAAGTCCGGGGTATATCTCCTGACACTGTCTGTGAGGGGGAATATTTGGGACTTGCTCCAATTAATGTTAATCCCGGAGTATCTTCCAAACTGCAGGAATGCCCTCAGTATGGGATTCAAGCTTTCCTCGGGGTCACGTAAGTACAATGTGAGGTAATCGGCATACAGCGAGATAAAGATTTGTCTTTCTGGGTATATTAGAGCATGCTCCCGATGATGTTGCCTTAGCTTGGCCGTGAGTGGTTCCATGGCCAGAGCAAATAGGAGAGGGGAGAGCGGGCATCCTTGCCTCGTCCCCCTCGTGATTTGGAAACTGGGAGAGCATGTTCCATTAATAAGCAGTTTGGCTCATGGCTTCGTATATAATAGCTGAATCCAGGCTAGGAAGGGAGGGGAACCCCATTCTCACCAGGACACTGGCCAAATAGTCCCATTCAAGGGAATCAAAAGCTTTGGTGGCGTCCAAAAAGACCGCCACCGCTGCCTGGTCTGGCTCAACGTCCTGCATTAGGGCGAAAAGGGTACGGAGGTTATGCGATGTTGCTCTTCCGGGTATAAAACACGACTGGTCAGGTAACACCAGAGCCGTCATCAGGGGGCTGATCCTATTGGCAATCAGTTTGGCCAAGATTTTAATATCACAGTTGATTAACGAGAGTGGACGATAAGAATCGCACCTATCTCCTGGCTAACCTGGCTTGAGGAGCGATATAATAAGTGCCTCCCGCATTGTAGGTGGGAGCTTACCTGTCTCTCGCGCCTCCTCGTAGACCTGTTTAAGAACAGGGATAAGGGTATCGCTATATGTCTTATAAAATTCGTCCGGTAGGCCGTCTGGTCCGGGAGCATGGCCATATTGCAGTTGCATAATTGCAGAGCGTATCTCCACGTCCTCAAAGTCCACCAGGAGGAATTCTCTCTGACCCTCCCCGAGCCAACCCAGCGCTATGTCTTCAAAATATGGCACAAACTCTAACGGTTGGGTCCTGTGTGTTTTATATAAGTTGGTGTAAAATGCATGGAAAGGGTCCAGTATGTCTGGGGTGTCTCTGTATATCACGTTCTCGAGATCGGTAATTTCAAGTATGGTATTAGAGAATCTGGGCTTACCAGTGAGCTTGGCTATGGCCTTACCGGGGTGTTCTCCTTCACCGTACTGTCGGGCACGATGGTACTTGCTACGGAACTTACATTCTCTCTCTGCGGTGTCTTGGTATTCAGTCAATTTATCTCTGAATTGTCCCTTCAAGTGAGAGCTTGGGTCTGTTCGCATTTGAGTTTCGAGTTGTTTGAGTTCAGTTTCTAAACTGCACAGTGTAGAGCAAATATCTCTTAGTATGCCTCCCCCTTTTGCTATACATATTCCTCTGACGGTCACCTTGAATGCCTCCCAAACCGTGGAGACTTGAGGGACAGTGTCGAGATTACGTGGGAAGAAGTCAGTGATCTCTTGGCCTAGTTCCGTTTGGAACGGAATATCTAGTAGAGCATTCACCGGCATTCTCCAGTTTTGGTAGGGTGACAGCGAGGAGGGCGGTACCAGAGTGAGCACTACCGGCGAGTGGTCCGAGTATGTTCTCGGCAACTGTCTAGCGGACCTAAGCCATGTTGTGAGCCCTCTGGAAAGCAGCCGTCCATCTATTCTTGACCATGTGGAATGCGTGGAGGAGTGGCATGTGCCTTCCCTGGTGGCTGGGTGTATACTGCACCAAGCGTCAATCATGTCATGTGTAGCTAGGATCTCCAGCAGTTGTCGTTGGGCCCCCGTGTAATGGTAAGGTTGTGGGCATTGTCGATCAACCGTTGGGTCTAGGGTTAGGTTAAAATCTCCCCCTATGCCACGTGAGTGGAGCCAATGTCAAGTATTTTACCCCAGAGTATATTAAAGAATGTGGGGTCGTCTATATTAGGGCCATAGCAGCAGGCAAGCGTGATGGAGTGGGATGACAGTCTCCCCCATGTTATACAGTATTGTCCCTGAGGATCAGCCATTTCTCCTATCGGAATGTAGGGGACGTTTTTCTTGATAAGTATCACCGTCCCTCAAGCATAGGTAGAGTATGTCGAATAGCATCTATACGATGCCCATCGGGATGCAAATGTGGCCGGGGATGTGGGGTCCATATGAGTTTCTTGAAGCATGGCGACGTGGATATTGTGACGGTCTAGAAATGCCAGGATGTGATGACGTTTCCTGGGGTTCCCCAATCCTTGCACGTTCCACGTGAGAAGATTAAAGCTAGCTGGAGTCGGGCGCCTCATGGATCATACAATGATTTTGTACTGTAAGGTGTAGTTTGTATTGTGTATAGACATTGCAGTATCTTGAGGTAAGGTCTGTATTTAGTGTGGTTGTATCTGTCACCAACATTCCCTCCCTCCCTCCCCCCCTGTGCAGTGAAACAGTCCTGCCTCTCTCCCACATCAGCAGCCCAATCCTGCTGTGACCTAAGTACCCACCTTCCCTTCTCCACCCAACAGAGCATAACAACAAAATACTATCTTCCCTTGAGAGAGAATTCAGTAAGAACATAAAAAATCGAAGAGAAAGAAAGCAACAACCAATTAGCAACAAGCTTGTTAGGGTTGTCCTGTTGGGGAGTCGCCCAAGGGCACCACAGTCTCTCCTCGCTCCGAACGAGGGTGCCCAGTTCAGGTTCTTTCACCCAATCCTTCCTATGTCAGAGTAAACGACGTGTATGGGACAGAGCTATGCCTCCTTTTAACTTAGGTGTGGCTACGCTTCAGATCTGACAGTCTCTGGTGCGCCAGGTGCCATCATCAGGTGCAGCCCGATTTGACTCCGAAATCTGCAGGTCCGCACTGCCTCTGCGCAGTAAGGTGGAACAGCAGGGGCATCGGCGGCATCAATTTACCCCTGATATTTACTCTATGTCAGATAAGGCAGCATTAGAGCGAGAAGGGCTCAGTTCTCGATCATTTCGAGGGGATCTCCGAAGGTTGCTTTTTAAGAAGTCTGCCGCATGCTGAGGGTTAGTAAAGAAGTGATGTTTGCCCTGATGTGTGATCCGCAGCTTCGCAGGAAAAAACATGGCGTAAGGGATATTGGCTTGCTGTAGTTTCTTTTTTATTGGTAGGAACTGTTTCCGGGCATCTTGGACCGCCATTGTAAAATCTGGATACATGGCCAATTCGGAGCCTTCGTAGGACAGTGTTTTTTGTTCTCTGGCTAGTCTCAACACGGTATCTCGGTCCCGGTAATTGAGAATGCGCGCGATGATTGACCTGGCAGGAGTTCCAGGAGGGGGTCGGGCGGCCAGCGAGCGGTGGGCTCTTTCTATAATGAACATTATGGAGAAGGTGCTTTTTCCAAATACTGTCGTCAGGAGCCGCTCTACAAAGTTCTCCATGCGGCCAGTGTTGGTGGACTCGGGCACTCCTAATATACGAATATTATTGCGGCGCGACCTCGATTCTAGGTCTTTGTTTTTGGCCGCGATGACTTTCAGGAAGAGTTCCATATGTAGTAGTTGTTCATTTCTACCCGCAGAGGTGTCTTCCAGGGTAGAGACGCGCTGCTCTGCCTCCGTTAGGCGCTTCTCGTGTTGGTGTAGCCTATGCGTGACTTTATCTATGCGGGTGCTCATAGCGTCCATTTTGGCTTCTATTGAAGTGAGGCTGTGCTTCATGGTTATGAGTAACTCCTTAAGGTCATCCGTGGAGGTCTGGGACGCGGAGCCAGTGCAGGCCGCCATCATGTTCTCGGGGTCAGCAGCGGCCCTGGAGGATTTCCGTGTTTCGAATGACAGCTTCGCTTGCTTGCTGTCAGTTTTTCCCATAGTTCCCCGACTCTTGGGATGAGTTTCCACCTTTGCGGCAGCTCTCAGGGGTAAAGTCCCGTGTCTTAGCGTGCTTTATTGACCCTGCTGCTGTGACACATTCAGACCCCGGGCACCCCAAGTTCAATTTGCACGCAGGGGCTCCCCTCTGCCCCCCCAAAGAGACGCTGTTTACACTCGACAGAGTACAGGCGTAACTGTATCCCAGCAAGAGTCGGTCCCAGGCCGATACAGCAGATCCCATGCACAGGACGAGTGGAGCCAATGCCGTTCTAGGCCGCCCTCGCTTCATTGTCTATCTCAGTGTCACAGGCAGGTCTCTGTGTGCAGCTATTCTTGGCGCTAAGCGGGAAATGGTCCGGGCTCGGTGGTGTAGTGCTCCGCCTCAGTGTTCAATCGTACACCGACATCAATCAGACTGTTTCTGCTTTAGTACTGATTTGTAAGTCCAGGCACGGCAGAAAGGGCCCGCGTGCGCAGCCTCTCCTAGCTCCGTGCAGGGCGCGGTTGGGCCCAGTGACAGCAAGTCTCGGTCCTCAGGGCACGCTACCGTCCCCGCATCCAGCAGGAGAAATCTTCAGCAGGGCCTGAGATGCAGGGCCAGGCACAGCGCCCAGGCACATCTCTGGCGTGTGGGAGTACTCGTGCCTCAGCAAAAGTCTGACATATCCTGCTGGTGGGGATCGCGTGCATGGGATGTAGTGGGCGGGTGGTGTTTCAGGCCGTGTCTGCCCCCCTACCAGACACTGCGCAATAGATGGGCCCAAGCATGCAGATTTTCTGGGCTCCGCGCGGGGGCGATCCAGGCCCAGCGACAGCAGTTCTCAGCTCCCGGGGCATAATGGTGTAGCTGTGGCAGTCGGGAGGTACCTTTACTAAAGGCCCGTAGTGCAATCCCAGGCTCGGTATGCGGGCAGGTCACCAGAGCGTGTCTGTTCGGACCCAGCGACAGCAGTTCTCAGCTCCTGGGGCGTATTGGTGTGACTGTGGCAGTCGGGAGGTACCTATGTTGAAAGCCCGTATTGCAATCCCAGGCTCGGTATGCGGGCAGGCCTCCAGAGCGTCTCTGTTTCCCGCAGGCGCGGGATGCCAAGGCCGCGGGCCGTGCCCGGCACCGGAGCAGCGCAGCGGTCTCCCCACTCTGCACAATGTATAGGATGGCAGGCGCTGTCCGTGTTTGTGGCCTCCTCCGCCGGGGTACTTCTCAGTTTAGGTCTCGAGGCCGCCGACCGGAGCCTCCATAGGGCGGTCGGGCCTACGCTGAGAGTGTCGCACAGCAGCGAGTACTCACAGCTTTCTTGCGATGGCGGCTGGCCGCAGATCGTTGGACGCTTCTCTCCGGTCTGCTCCGCACCTCCCGCTGAAAATCAGAGGATTCGTTGTCCTTCAGGGGTCGAGCGCCAGCTGCTCTTCCGCGGGATATCTGCCGGGGGGGAGTGGAGGGCAGCGACTGCCAAACACCACAGCCGTCCCTCCCGGCTTTTGCAGCTCCGCTAGTTGACCGGGCGCCCGCCATTTTGAAGAGCGAGTGCAGGTCTGATTGGCCTTTCAGTCTGTTATCTCGCCTGCATCTCGTTTCTGCTTCGTTTCTTTTCACCAGGAGTCATCCGGACATTCTCTGCATGCTGTCCCCTGCAATTTAGATGCTTGTAGGAAGAGATGGGGCAGGATGATTAAGGATGTTAGTCCCGGGCTGCAAGGAGCCTCACTTAAATGCGGCCATCTTGCTTGCGCGACCTCTAGCGGCCCCCAAGTTGAGCTCATTGTTGCTTTGGAACTCAATTTGGACCAAGGAGGAAGACAGCTTTAATAGTCCGATATTAACGGGGTGCTTGAAATTAAATAAAGATGACCTTGGCGAAAGCCCGTTTTATGAACATGTGATCATGAAATAGAGAGCATGAGAAATCAAGCAAAGCTACAGTAAGGCCTTATTTTTCTGTCATGACAACAACAACAATAGAACCATATCTGAAATGAGTGATCAATTCACAGCATATGAATTATCTAATGTGCTTTAGAATTAATACTGCAAATCTGTTAGTTCCCCATCCTGCAACAGGGTCTAGTAAAGCCATGTTTCCGTATTCTCATTGTGATCTTAGTTCCCCAAGTCTATGATGCATTTTATGTTGTATGTAACTTTTATTGCATGACTAGGAACATTTTCTTGGCACCTTATTGTGTATTGCTAAGATCAGACTGCGCAGACCTGTGCTATTGTATTTACAAAAGCTTCCTTCTGTTTTAAACAAAGATGGCTTTGGTGAAAGCAGGTTTTAAAAAAATTGAAGTAGATATATATTGAAATCGATCACACTGAAGAACACTTTATGAAGGGGGCAGAGATATTATTGCACCTTTTGACCTATCGTGTTTATTGACATACGTGTTAATGTATTTTAATATCATGTATTTTAATTTTATTCTGATACTTTTATGGGTATTTTAACCGAATAAAGTATTTTTGACTGACTTCTAGTACTTTTTTTTTGTTGTCCAATATGTCTACTATCTCATGTGTTGCCCATATCAATTTAGCGCCTTTTAAATATTCTTGGAGTTCGCAGTCATCAGTTCTATTAGCTGCAGCAAATAAATATGTATAACAGTCTTCAAAGGCTTTATGATCACTAATTGGGAGTAAATGTTTATTCCCTGTACCTTGTTTGATGACACAACATTCGATCCTTTCTGCTCGGGATTCATTATTGAGTGCAGGAAATGTCCTGCCTTATCCCTTTCTTATACGCTTTGGTCAGGACGCTAGCCACTAGGGGAGGAGGAGCGAGCAGGACCAGGCCAGTCTATATTTTCATCTCCACCCCTCAAACTAAGGGTCCTCGTGTTTGTAAGGAAATATTACATGTGGACCGAAAACATGAACACAGAAAACTGAAAAATATACGCGACATCAGCGGTGTAGCTGCTCGTGCTGAGAATAAAACGGATGGTGTTGTCCCCACTTCGTGGCTCGCTCTCGGGTCTACTTATAGGTGGTCTCTTGGAGGTGAAATATGGCCGACGTGCCCTGACATTGCAGAATGCAGTTCAGAACTGGTACTGCAAGCAGAGTTTGTTTTACTTTCACTGGTGTGAAAAGCCTGAGGGTTGGAGAATCAGGCCTGCTTCTGACCCTGGGACTCTGCGAGTCGTTCTCGCTGGCTATGTGGTATGCTCCAGGGATTGCTGTTTCAGAGGACCATGGTCCTCAGCCTTGCCCCTAGGAATCAGAGAATGATGGGCTTTTCTGTTTATGCAAAAGTAAGTTTGTTTTTCTTAATTAATGACACTGTTCGGTTTCAGCTGGAAGAATTCTCAGTTTCTGAAAAGCTAAATCTTTATGGCACGACTGACTCTCCACATCTTTAAAATGCGTAGTTTTAATACTGCAGCAGGACATGTGAATGATGTCAGAGCTCTGTGCAGCAGGACATGTGAATGACGTCAGAGCTCTGCTGCTCTTCTTAGAATATACATTTGTAAAGGTAATTGAACTGCTGACTGCGTTTATGTCAAGTCAATAGCTCTTTATTCGTCCAGGATAGACCATAAAAGCACAATATAAAAACTCACACTACGGTATTACACCTGTACAAACAAACATACCTCAACATAAATATGCAAACAAATTTTAAAAACACTATGGCATAGAATAAAAACATACATATTCATTATTAGCATAAATACAAGACATTCCATGTTAGTGGTTTCAGTAAAAAGAATGAAAGGGGCTCACCCCAGCAAAAACCTGACAACAAAAACCTCATTCTTTATGGTCTGCTATGTTAGAAAGAGATGCTGGGGACCGCCTAAAAACCGTGGGGCAGATTTACAAGCCCCTTGCGCCACTTTTGCGTCGCTTTTAACATGGGAAAAGTGACGCAAAAGTGGCGCAAGGGGCTTGTAAATCTGCCCCCCGTCAGTCTAATACATCAATTAAAAATCTCAACCATAAAACCTCTGGGAAGATTACAAAGTGGCGCTAGGGCGTAAACTGCATCAACATTTCAAATAAAGTGCAAAAAGCGTCATTACAGTACTGCATACATAAAGTGCAAACACAAGGTCATCTCCTGCCCTATCCCTACAACGTGCTATCCTTAAAAATATGAAAGTGGCAGGAAACAGCCTTTAGGCAATACTGCTATCAATTGGTGTAGCTAGAAATAACCACTAGTCATTTAATGATTTTTCCTAAGTCTAAGTGTGCCGGCAAGAAGCTTGCAACCAAAAAACAGACTGAGGGGGAAGAAAGCATTTCTAAATATAGCAAAGCTGGTCCTACTTGTGCAGATTGATTGTTTCTTGCAAGCGGAAGAATGTATCTAAACCTTAATGCCCGGTAAAAGTCGCAAATAAACTTGAAATGTAAAATATCTTACTCAGAGAAGTTGTCACAGGAACATGGCTTTAAATCACCCCGCTTATAAAATCCTTTGGGGAAGGCTAAGGACCAGTGTATTATATTAAACCTAAACCTTGTTAATAAAAAACAACTGCATTTATGGTGCTTATTCCTGGTGTCCGTCTTTTGTCATTTAGCACATTGCTCCCACTCCAAACTCGGTCTCCTCTTTTTCTTCCACACTTTCCATTTTACATGAACCTCTTCTTCTTCCTCTTTCAATGTGAAGTTTCCAACCTCCATCTCTCTTGAAAGTCACTTTTTATGTCTTTCTCATGCCTCTTTCCTGACTGCAGGTGCGATGTATCTGTCTTCTGTGCCTCTCCCTTTTTCTTCTATTTGGTCTCCGTAACTCCTATTGCTCTTTTTATCTCTCTCCGTCACAAACACACCAACTGTTCCTCCTTTACTGTCCATTTTGACTGTCCTTATTTGTTACTGCCTTTCACTGTTCACCTCAATGTCCCTCTCTGTCTCTGTCCTTAACTCTATCTTTTATCATCTCCTTCCCAGTGTCTATGCCTTGCAGAGTTTAGCCTATATATTCTTGTCCCCTTTCTCTTCTGACAAATGTGTGAATATATGTGTGTGTGAGAGTATGTATGTGAGCATTTGACTGCCTGTATTGTATTGTATTGTAATTGCATTTATATAGCGCTTACTACCCCTGACGAGGCGTCGAAGCGCTTTTTCGGCGAGTAGCACGCTACTCCGGGACCCATAGAGGATTAGTGTTGAATTAGTATAGTGAAACATGCAAGTACATTTTAAGTGATGGATAGGTTAGGCAGTTATTTGGATTTGGAATGATAGCAGAAGGATAGAGGAGGAAAAAAGGTTTGTATTTATATAGCGCTGGTTACCCCTGATGGGGTGTTGAAGCATGCTACTCTGGAAGCCCATCAAGGATTAGTGGTGAATTAATATGGTGAAAATATGAAAGTAGTTTCAGTGGTGGATATTAGTCAGTTATTTGGAGTGAGAAGGATAGCGGAGGGATAAAAGGGAAGAAAGGTTTGCATTCATATAGCACTTGTTACCCCTGATGAGTGTTGAAGCGCTTTTCTGGCGAGTAGCACGCCACTCCGGAACCCATTAAGGATTAGTGTTGAACATAAGCGTCATTACAGTACTGCATACATAAAGTGCAAACACAAGGTCATCTCCTGCCCTATCCCTACAACGTGCTATCCTTAAAAATATGAAAGTGGCAGGAAACAGCCTTTAGGCAATACTGCTATCAATTGGTGTAGCTAGAAATAACCACTAGTCATTTAATGATTTTTCCTAAGTCTAAGTGTGCCGGCAAGAAGCTTGCAACCAAAAACAGACTGAGGGGGAAGAAAGCATTTCTAAATATAGCAAAGCTGGTCCTACTTGTGCAGATTGATTGTTTCTTGCAAGCGGAAGAATGTATCTAAACCTTAATGCCCGGTAAAAGTCGCAAATAAACTTGAAATGTAAAATATCTTACTCAGAGAAGTTGTCACAGGAACATGGCTTTAAATCACCCCGCTTATAAAATCCTTTGGGGAAGGCTAAGGACCAGTGTATTATATTAAACCTAAACCTTGTTAATAAAAAAACAACTGCATTTATGGTGCTTATTCCTGGTGTCCGTCTTTTGTCATTTAGCACATTGCTCCCACTCCAAACTCGGTCTCCTCTTTTTCTTCCACACTTTCCATTTTACATGAACCTCTTCTTCTTCCTCTTTCAATGTGAAGTTTCCAACCTCCATCTCTCTTGAAAGTCACTTTTTATGTCTTTCTCATGCCTCTTTCCTGACTGCAGGTGCGATGTATCTGTCTTCTGTGCCTCTCCCTTTTTCTTCTATTTGGTCTCCGTAACTCCTATTGCTCTTTTTATCTCTCTCCGTCACAAACACACCAACTGTTCCTCCTTTACTGTCCATTTTGACTGTCCTTATTTGTTACTGCCTTTCACTGTTCACCTCAATGTCCCTCTCTGTCTCTGTCCTTAACTCTATCTTTTATCATCTCCTTCCCAGTGTCTATGCCTTGCAGAGTTTAGCCTATATATTCTTGTCCCCTTTCTCTTCTGACAAATGTGTGAATATATGTGTGTGTGAGAGTATGTATGTGAGCATTTGACTGCCTGTGTGTGTGTGTGTGTGTGTGGGAGAGTAGAGAGGAGTGTGCGATAGGAGTGAGAGGAAGTGTGTGATAAAGTAGGGTCGTGGCACACCAGATGAAGTAGACAGGAAAGCTGTTTATTCAAAGTAGAGCATCTACAAGGAGAAACGTCCTACCCACGCAGCGCCAGCAGCAACTGAATCATGGGCGTTCTAGAGCAACTCAAACTAGATGGAAACTCTAGAATGAGGAACTCTTAGACTCACAATGTGTTAAATGGAAGAGCATGACACGCAGGTCATTACACACCTTTCCCCTTTACATAAGAAAACAAAGGAAAGAAAAACACAGTAACATAAAAATGCAAAAATACCTTAATGCAAAAGAAAACCACGTAACCTTGCTGGAATTCTTCCCGTGCGAGAACTCCTACACAGTGTTGGCACGCTATTGGAAGGTTTTCCTGGAGCTACTAACTCGGTTTGTACATTAGTGCACAAGAGAGCAATTCTATTTAAGTTCCAAATGCAACCATCATTTAATTTCACGGCATTTTGAAAGAATTTTTTCACAACAAAAGGTGAGGAGAACTTTGGAACCCCACCGGACCTCTGGGGAAGGCATACCCTCACCCTGTCACCCACTCGTATTCGTGTGTGGGAGACAGCGTGCCTGGCATGGAAATACTCCTTCCTTTTGGCAATCTTCAAGTTCTGACTTTCTTGTCAGGACCCCACACCAGAGTCTGCATTAGAGGGCATCACACCAGAATCCGCACTCAAACCCACACTAGCATCTTTGTCTCTCATCCACGCTTGAAACATGTGTGTGTTGGGACACCGTCCCCGAAACAGTTCAAAGGGAACCTTACTCATGGTGGAGTGTGTAGGAGAGTAGGATCTGCCTCTTATGGTTACCTCCACTTTTTGCTGATGTATCACTGTTTTTCGACTTTAGTCTGGCTGGGGCCCTGCTATTCAGGACCCCAGCCTAGCTGCTTCCTCTCTAAATTGATTCCATGTACTTTAGGTACATCCCAGATTGGATTCTGGGGTGCCCTTATAAGTCCCTAGTATATGGTATACTATGTACCAAGGGCATAGACACCCCAGAGGCCTACCAGGGGCTGAAGCATGTATTGTGCCACCCCTGGCAGGCCCTCCAAAATGACACCACAGGTCTGCTACTGCAGCCTGGGTAAGGTGGTGCATGCACCCCTTACGGTGGTATAGGCTACCTATATCACTACCATTGCACACACATATAAAGCTATAAGTCACTCCTATGGCAGGCCTTACCAATCCTGAAGGCAGAGTGCTTGGTTTTTTTGTGAGAGGGTGCCCCTGCATGAGCAGAGCCCCTCTGCAGCGTTCGGAGTCAATCCTCTGGTGCTGTTTGTGGTGCAGCCTGACCATATACTCTTAAGTGCATTATAACCTCGCGTTAAATGCTAACTTTGGGATGGCTGCACGGAAACATGTCGTGTTTGGTGTCAAACATCTTGGAATACTACCCTCCGCCAGTTCTGGTGGCGGGGGTAGCATTCCACCCTTCTAGAGGGAGAGACATGTACACACCGGCATACCCGGGTATTAACTTTACAGAGCCCTGGCATCACAAAATGGATGCCGCTGCCACAGACACGGGTCTGGCCTCCTGCTGCTGACCGAAACTCCGGTAGGGGAGGCCTGGACAATAGGTTTCCTGTCGAAGGGAGGTGTAACCACCTCCCCAGACAGGATAGTGTGTATTGGGGCTGGGCGGGAGCACTCCCTGGTGCTTTGAAGTCCTGCACTGGGGGCACATTTGGTGTCCCTGTGCATAGCCCAGTTCAAATCGGTTGCAGGGGCTACCTGCCCCTGCTCTGGCGCGAAACTGGACAAAGGGAATGGGTGTAACCACCCCTCTTCCCTGACCCTCCCATAGGTGGGTCCCCAGAGTATGTCCAACCCCCTAACTTGGTATAAGTATGGGACCCCAGTCCTTAGGACTTTAGATTACCCTGGACAAAACTCTGAAGCCGAATCCTGGACCTTCGACGCTCTACTTCAAGATTAGAGGACTGAAGAATCTCCCTTGGGGTCAAGGAGTGACTCCCCTGCTTGGCAGGCACCTAAGAAGCAATTGTCCGGTCTGCATCACTGAAGCTCCCGCCGGACACCAAAGTCTTTGCAACCCCAGAGATGGATTTCCAGACTTCCCCAAGGCTGCCCTGAGACCCCAGCGAAGCTGAGGCACGTAGCTGTCGTGGGTAACGTGGAACCATGACCCCTGGACACCGAGAACTTTTGTGAGTGCATCCTCTTCCTGGTCTCCCACGAAGTTGTGATTTGGGCTCCGAGTAGCCCCTGCCTCCAGCACTGACTGCACCGAAGATCACTGGCCTCCACTCCACGAGTGTCCTGTGAGCCAGCTCCAAGTGCGTCCACTCAAGGCTCCTTTGCGAGGCTAGTGGGCCCTCCCGGAGGCAACTCTTCTTCTGCTTGGGCTTTCCTGGTTGCTCCAGACGTGCCCTGACTTACCTTTGCTGGGTGAGTCCCACAGACCTTGCTTGTCTGCATCAACGTCCTTTCTTTGTTTCCCTGTGACTTGCCGTTGCCAAGGCTTGTTGGGTCCAATCCGGTTGCCGACACCGCAGCAATCGACAGACGTTGTAGGACAGCTCGAATCCAGCTCCTGGTTGTCGTCAACACCTCGTGGCTGAAGAGTCAAGACGACCGTCAACCTACCTGAAGCACCCGACATCGGTGGGCATCTGCTCGTCGCCTTCCTGGTCACTGGCTAGTGACCCAGACTCTGTCCCCTCTGCTTTCAGGTCCTTCAGATCTTCGATCCACTCTTGGATCCACCCGGACACTTTCGACTTGGTCGCCAGCAGCCTGCTGCAGCAGATCGCCATTGAAAATGACGACGAAACCCGACGCCAAAAGACACCTATGCACCCGGCTTCCCTGGGTGAGGTAACTCGAGTACTCCGGTGCTCCCGTGGGTATTGACTCTAGAACTGCCTAGTTCTAAAAGGGTTTGCTCCAAGTCCTCCTCTAAGTGTCCTTTCCTTTTAAAAATCCAACCGTGACTTTCCTCATAGAAGTCAACGGTGGCTCGCGGCTGTGTTCTCACACTGCACGCGTCCCCCGTGGGTCCCCTGTGTCACTACCTTGGGTGGTTCCTTGGGGTCCAAGCACTTCTACAGGCTCTAGGCCTTTTGTCTAGTTCAGTCGTGGTTCTTATACCACTATTTTAGTATATGGTTTGGTACGCCCCTAGGGCTCAAACGTGTATTGTGCTAAATACTGCTGATATTTGACTTGTAACTTATGTAATTCGAACTCTAGCCTCATAAAGAGACTAGAGGGGTGTGTTTAAGACTAAATACATATATTTTATATATATACCTGGTGTGGTCCTCTTTCATTTGGTCACTCAAGAGATTATAGACTGGTAAAACAAGCTGCTTTGTATTCCTTCAAGACTTAGTCTGAAGGCTGCTCTCCATAGCTACCACTAGGATAGCTTTCAATAAAGGTTGTCTTTAACCTATCTCCATAAGGGGTTGTTTGGACTGGTGCAAGGTGCCCACTAGAACTAGTGGACAGCATATGCCAGGCCAACTTCTCACATTGGTGTGCAGCGTGTGGGATTCCAGCTTGCTATTGTTTTACCAGATAATATCAATTGAATTGATCAACTGAAAACCACTAAGGGTACCTAAGGTACATATAAATTCAAGCTTAGAAATACAGTAAGTTCTACTGAAGTTAGAGTTGTGTGTCAAGGGCTTAGCACACCCTTTCTACAACTCCAGAGAGTTTAGTAGGCCACACTAGAGTAGGTAGTGCATACACCACACCTCACTAGTAATGTCTTCAGGGCCAGGAATCAGTAGATCCCTGCCAGGAACCAGTGGGCTCCTACCCTCTAAATATGACAACCTCCCATTCTTGGAATTGAGAGAGTTGTGCAAGATTAGGAAGCTGAAGACAGGCAAAAGTGCCAACACCCAACGTCTCATGGAGATGCTTCTGCTGGATGATCTCAGAAGACCCCTAGGGTCTGCAGGGGTAGGCAGAGTGGGTGGGGCAGAAGATGAGGAAGGGGCCAGGGGTGAAAATCCCCAGGACCTGACCTCTGAAACTGGCCAGGAAGGTGACAATGACCTTGCCCTGGAAAATGCTGCTCCTCCTGCAGATGAGGAGGAGGATCAGAATGACCTCCCCTTTGTCCCACGAGGAAGAGTTGTGAGTGTGCCTAAAGGTCCAGATCTCCTTCTCAAGAGTCTAACCATTCTGACACCTCAGTGGGGACCGTTGTTTCTTCTCATAGGAGGGAAACCTCTCATGAAAGGAAAGACAGACTGCTCAAGTATGAGGAAGCTCAGTTGAGAATCAGAAAACAGCACTTGGCTATAGACAGGGAGTCCCTAGAGCTTCATAGACAAAGAAGAAAGTTGGGACTAGAGTCCCATGGTAGCAGCAACCTCCCTAGTGGTAGGGAAAGGTCTTATGACCATAGAAACCTGAGCAAGATTGTCCCTCCCTACCAGAGTGGGGATGACATCCACAAATGGATTACTGCACTGGAGAGGGCCTGTAAAGTACAGAGGGTCCCTCGGGAGCAGTGGGGAGCAATCTTGTGGCTCTCCTTTGCAGACAAAGGTAGAGACAAGCTCCTCACTGTAAGAGAAGAGGATGCTGACAATTACACAGTCTTGAAGAGTGCTCTGATAGATGGGTTTGGCCTAACCACTCCCGGAGGCAACTCTTCTTCTGCTTGGGCTTTCCTGGTTGCTCCAGACGTGCCCTGACTTACCTTTGCTGGGTGAGTCCCACAGACCTTGCTTGTCTGCATCAACGTCCTTTCTTTGTTTCCCTGTGACTTGCCGTTGCCAAGGCTTGTTGGGTCCAATCCGGTTGCCGACACCGCAGCAATCGACAGACGTTGTAGGACAGCTCGAATCCAGCTCCTGGTTGTCGTCAACACCTCGTGGCTGAAGAGTCAAGACGACCGTCAACCTACCTGAAGCACCCGACATCGGTGGGCATCTGCTTGTCGCCTTCCTGGTCACTGGCTAGTGACCCAGACTCTGTCCCCTCTGCTTTCAGGTCCTTCAGATCTTCGATCCACTCTTGGATTCACCCGGACACTTTCGACTTGGTCGCCAGCAGCCTGCTGCAGCAGATCGCCATTGAAAACGATGACGAAACCCGACGCCAAAAGACACCTATGCACCCGGCTTCCCTGGGTGAGGTAACTCGAGTACTCCAGTGCTCCCATGGGTATTGACTCTAGAACTGCCTAGTTCTAAAAGGGTTTGCTCCAAGTCCCCCTCTAAGTGTCCTTTTTTTAAAAAAATCCAACCGCGACTTTCCCCATTGAAGTCAACGGTGGCTCGCTGCTGTGTTCTCACACTGCACTCGTCCCCCGTGGGTCCCCTGTGTCACTATCTTG
Source organism: Calotriton arnoldi (assembly GCA_963921515.1). NCBI lineage: Eukaryota > Metazoa > Chordata > Amphibia > Caudata > Salamandridae > Calotriton > Calotriton arnoldi. The sequence continues at coordinate 143,550 of CAWUFW010017349.1, forward strand.
GGTGGTTGCTTGGGTTCCAAGCACTTCTACAGGCTCTAGGCCTTGTGTCTAGTTCAGTCGTGGTTCTTATACCACTATTTTAGTATATGGTTTGGTACGCCCCTAGGGCTCAAACGTGTATTGTGCTAAATACTGCTGATATTTGACTTGTAACTTATGTACTTCGAACTCTAGCCTCATAAAGAGACTAGAGGGGTGTGTTTAAGACTAAATACATATATGTTATATATACCTGGTGTGGTCCTCTTTCATTTGGTCACTCAAGAGATTATAGACTGGTAAAACAAGCTGCTTTACATTCCTTCAAGACTTAGCCTGAAGGCTGCTCTCCTTAGCTACCACTAGGATAGCTTTCAATAAAGGTTGTCTTTAACCTATCTCCATAAGGGGTTGTTTGGACTGGTGCAAGGTGCCCACTAGAACTAGTGGACAGCATATGCCAGGCCAACTTCTCACAGAGTGGGGCGTTAGACGGTAAACCATCACACGTTCCACTATTTCTGACTTTCTGTCCTTGTTCAGAGCCTTGGCCAGTTGGATGGATTCCTTCAAGACACGGTTAAACCTCTCCACCATTCCGTTGGTTTCGGGATGGTAGAGGGCGCAACGCTTGCGTCTAATCCCCCTTTTTGCCAAGTACTCCTCCATCCCTCTCGAGACCAGCTGGACCCCATTGTCTTTCAGGAGACAGTCTGGAAGCCCTTCTCTTGAGAAGACTTCGTCAAGGAACTTGACAATGTCTCTAGTTTCAGTGTTGTGTGTGATCTTAATTTCCGGCCACCTAGAGAACATGTCTATTAGCACCAGGACATAGGACTGGCCAGAACTGCTCGTAATGGGACCCAGAAGGTCTAATGCTACCTCTTGCCAACAGCGAGTAGGGGTGTCTCGCACAACCATGGGTTGAACCCTGGTATTATAGGCCTTATCACACGCATTACATTCCATGCAGCCCCTCACCATGCGCTCGACAAGGAGATCGATGCCAGGCCACCAGAAGTGCAAGCGAATCCTCTCTTTGGTTTTTGAGATGCCCTGATGTCCCTGATGAGCTTGGTGAACAATTCTCGACCTGACGGGGAGTGGAGGAACCAGCTTCGTGCCCCTCCAAAGTAAACCAGAGCAGACAGACAGCTTGTGATGCACATTCCAGAACTTGCGTGTTTCTTCATTCAGACCTCTTAGGCCTCCCCAACCTCCAGTCACCAACTTGCAGACTTCAAGGATCGTGGGATCCCCATCCATGGAAGATTTCCATTCTTCCTCACTCAAGACCTCTGTCATGACCTCACACACTTTGTAATTGTCATCTTCCCACGAGTCCCTGGAGCTATCAGGGGCGGCATTTGGATTGGTCAGGACAAGGCGGGAAAGACAATCTGAAACTTTATTCTGAGCACCTGGTATATAGTTTACCACAAAGTCATAGTCTTGGAGTTCGACTATCCACCTAGAGATCCTTGAGGAAACAGCATCCAAACTCTTTTTGATGAATAGGTCTTTCAATGGTTTGTGGTCGGATTGTACTACAAAAGAACTTCCCCAAAGGAACTTTTTGAGTTTCTTAATTGCCCAAAATATACACAGTGTTTCCTTCTCTATGACAGAATACTGCAGTTGCGGCCCCACCAGCGCCCTCAAGAGAAACATGATGGTTATCTCCTTTCCATCCTTCACCTGCTTAAGGACAGAGCCGAGGCCTTTGGAGCTAGCATCGGTGATGAGGATGGAATGAGCAGCAGTGTCAAAACTCTGGAGAGAGGGTGCCCCACTCAAAGCATTTTTGATATCGTCAAACTCCACTTGACACTGGGGTGACCAGGTAAATCTCACACCTTTCTTCAGAAGTTACCTTAGGGTGAAAGTGCGAGAAGCGAACTGTGGCACAAATTTATTGTAATATCGGTCATGCCCAGAAAGGTAACTAAATCATCTCTGGATTGTGGCATGGGAAGATTCACAATGGTTTTCATCAGATGGTCCCTTGGTTTAACGCCCTTCTTTGACAACTTATGCCCCAAATATTCAATTTCAGAGAGGTTAAACTTACACTTATTTTCACGCAAGGTCAAACCACGTGACCTAAACCGCTCTAAAACGGCCCTAAGCCTCTCATCATGCAGTGTTTGGGAAGAGCCATGTACTAGCACGTTGTCTTGGTATATCTTAACACCAGGTAACCCACGTAAGACGTCCTCCATAGCTCGCTGGAAGACGGAGGCTGCAGAATTCAAGCCAAAGGGAAGCCTTGTAAACTTATATGTCCCAAATGGTGTTATGAACGCAGTAAGGTTCATGGAATCGGCATCAATCCTGATTTGGTGGTATGAGGCCCTAAGGTCAAGTGTGGAGAAGACCTCAGCCCCATCCAGTTGTGTCAGCAACTCCGTAATATTAGGGAGAGGGTATTTGTCTGCAATGACCACACGGTTGAGAGCACGCAAGTCCACACATAGTCTCACCTCGCCAGAAGCCTTGCGGGCGAGAACCACGGGAGCCAGTCAATCACTGGCCTCAGTCTCAACAATAATCCCTTCTCTCTCCAACTTTTGCAGCTCATTGCGCATGGACTCCCTTAGCGCTAAGGGCACACTAAGCACCTTGCATGTGACAGGGGTGGCACCAGGCCTCAGGCTAATACTATGTGTGTAGTCAGACAAGCAAACCAATTTCTCAGTGAAGACCTGCTTGAACTCAGTGCGCAAGTCGTTCACTTGATCAACATTGGCGGCCTCGGGTTCACCAGCAATGTTAGGGAGTGATGATGGGAGGTCATCCTTTAGTACAATACATGGATTACCACCAGGAACCAGCATCACTCCGATATCAGCCTGGTGGATCCAGCTTACAATACTGTCACCTCTGAAAGAGATGTAGATTTTTCCAGCGGTGAGTTTACCTCTGTATTCTATGTCACCCTCAAAATAGCCAAATAACTTTATGGGTTGGCCCCCGTAAGCGAGGGGTTTGATATCTGGTTTGAAAACCTTGACTTTGCCCAATAAAGAGATGTCGTAAAAGCTTTTTGGGACCAAAGTGATTTTTGCCCTAGAATCAAAAAGCATTTTAACAGAGAGACCATTTACTTGAACGCTGTCAACGGGACACTGGCACTTGCCCTGACAGACCTGAGCTAAGACCTCACCACAATGCAACTCATCGGGATCAGAATCGGACTCGTTTTGTATCCAAACTTCTTTCACCCACTTGTTCTTTTTATATTTCGGGACTCTACAAGCTTTTGCTACATGGCCAACTTTCCCACAATTCAGACATTTAGAGTTCAACGCAGGACATGACTTATCGTTGGCCAGGTGACCAACCATATCACAGCTGAAACATTTTCCAGAAAAGGCCTTTTTAGTCTTTGAAGGTTGAGGTTCAATTTGTTTGAACACTTTTGTCTTGGTTACACTTTGTACTTTATCACCAGCAGTGCCATTTTCCTTTTTCATAACCTCAACACAGGCACGGGAGTGTTCAATGCGCTTGGCAGTCGAGATGACCTCATCCAATTTGGGGTCATCTTTTTGCCAAAGTTCGTCCTTGACTTTTTCTATGCTGCAACCCAACATAAACTGGTCCCGAATATGTTCCTCAAGTGCGCCCTCAAATTTACAGGTGGAGGCCAGTTTGTGCAAGTGAGTTACATATACCTCAACAGACTCTTGAGCTTGTTGTACACGCTTCCCAAAGTGATAACGCTCTAAGATGGTACTGACTTTGGGGAGGTAATGCTTGCCTAATTTCTTCAAACAAATCTCAAATTCGTTGAGGCTATCAGATTCTGTGTCGTTAAGGTCTGGTAGGTGTTCGAAAACCTCTTGCCCCTCTGAGCCTAGGCAGTGTAAAAGTAAAGCTGACTTCTTCTCAGCACTCAGGGATACTCCGTACACCCTTGCATAATTGAGGAAGACCTTTTTCCATTTTGACCAGCGAATGGAAGGCTCACCAGTATTGGATAGGAAAAAAGGTGGTGGCGTGACGTTTTGCATTTTGAAAGTAGAAGGTGTCAGGTAGTAACATGGTGTGCCAGTCACCGTATAAAGGTTGAAATGGTGAAAGCACTTTAGGTAGTTGTGTGCTTATCACTGTAGCAGGTCGAGTGAAGGCACATGAGAAAGTAGCAAACGTGGTGTGCCTGTCACCGTAAGTAAGTAAGGATGGTGAAAACACTTTAAGTAGTAGTGTGCTTATCACTGTAGCAGGCACTTGTGAAAATGGTCAATGTGGTGTGCCTGTCACCGTAGAAAATAAGAGTGGTGAAAGCACTTTAAGAAGAAGTGTGCTTATCACTGCAGCAGGCGAAATGAAGGCACTTGAGAGAATGGCAAGGTGTGCCTATCACCGCGAGCAGGCGAGGAGGTGAAACTGCCAAAGGAGCTTGTGGAAAGTTTGTTGTCACCCAGAAGAGGCAGAGAGTAAGAAGAAAGATCAGATGGGAGGCTGTGCCTATCAGCGAAGAAGGCAGGTCAGAAGGCGAAGTGTTGAAGTGACTGTGCAAGACACGCACTAAGGGCAGGCGGCAAGACTTCGCTGATTGTGCGAGTCACACACCAAAACATACAGAGTATGCTGTGTGAGAAGGTGTTCTCCGTTGCTAGGAAAAGCGAGGCGCTGCCCGTGGCCTGTATATTTAATGAATGGAAGCGTCCTCCGTTGCTTGGCAATGTGACGCGCTGAAGCGTGTAGTGCGTATCTTCAATGAAGTAACAAAGCATCCTGGTTGCTTAGAGACGAACTGTGGCACGTAACTATGTTTTGAAATTTCCGTTGCTCCATGGAAGGTGGGTTCCGTTACCAGGGAGACTCAGCAGGAAAGCGTCATCGACGAGGCAGAGTAGACGTGAGGTTTGGTTGCCTGGGTGATGATTGGGTTGCGCGAGATAGAGGAAGCGCGAGATGTGCGCATGCAGCAACGGTAAGGCCTTTTAGTAATTAAAGTTAATAACACGCGTTTTGGTAGAAAACTAAACGCGGGGCTGGCGGAATGCGCAAACAGTACCTTTCACGCTCGGATGAGCTGAGATGTTGTCGTCGTGTAGATCGTTGTAGTGATCGCTGTGCAGAACGTTGTGTTAGGACGTTTCTTGTGAAGAGAAGTAGATGGCTGTGGGTCCTTTTTCTAGATCGTCGCCAGTGTGACAAAGTAGGGTCGTGGCACACCAGATGAAGTAGACAGGAAAGCTGTTTATTCAAAGTAGAGCATCTACAAGGAGAAACATCCTACCCACGCAGCGCCAGCAGCAACTGAATCATGGGCGTTCTAGAGCAACTCAAACTAGATGGAAACTCTAGAATGAGAAACTCTTAGACTCACAATGTGTTAAATGGAAGAGCATGACACGCAGGTCATTACAAAGTGTGAATGTGTCAGTCTGTGAAAGTAGGCATATGTGGGTGAACATGTGTGATTATGAATAACCTAATATTTCAGTGTGACTAGAAATATGTGTACTTCACTTGGACGTGCATCTGGAAGAAAGTTGGACCAGCACTATAAAGTTGTTTAAAGTTGGGTCTTTGTTAGTTTTGATGAAGCCAGTACATAACCTGAAACCTGAGTGGTATCCTCCTTACGAAAACAAATAAGGAAACAAGGGTAGACCTATACTCCACTTAGTTTAAAGGTGGGGAAAAGCAAAATGTTTTTTATATATAACCCTCACCCACTCTAGTAGTGGCATGCTTCATCGGGTTCACCCTGACTCCTTAAGGTCAGGGTGGGCTCAACCATATTTCAGGGAGCTCTTTGATGAGATTTTTTATTTTTTATTTTAAGAATTTCTCATTCACCCCAAGGTATCCCTTTATTCGCTATAATTGCTAACATGTTTCTGCCCAACTCTATTGCCTCAACAGGTCCTGGGCATTCTTCAGGACGGTAACAGAAAAAGAGTTACCCCAGTGACACACCTCTGCAAATTCTGCCGATAAATGAGTTGCATGCAGAAGATAAGCTTGTGCATGCGAGAAACACTTATGTGTACTTGCTGTGTATCTGAGGTACCTGAAACAGAAGAAGATATACAGTATACATACATTCCAATTTATAGGTGAATCTTGTTTCCTTATACTTTCAAACATGTACAATTTTAAACGTTAAATAGTGTGACATATACATTATTTGCCATGTTAATACTAGTAATGCTAGGCTCAGTGTTCTATGTATTCCTGCAGTAAACATTGTATCTGATTTTCGGATACTCATTTACATGCTCTGAAGGTAGAGAGATTCCGTCACATCCGTTTGATGTGCACCCAGTTTCCAAAAATGACGAATAAGAATTAAAGAGAAGTAAGGCCAGTGACCATGACATACAACAATTTCGTAAGACGTGTTGAAATCCTAGTCGTTATAAATATGTTTTGACTTACCCCATTAGTAAATGTTTTTAACATATCAGGTGGCGGTAGGGGTAGGCCCTGTAGTCAAACTCTGTTAGTTACATAAAAGTCAATATTAAAGCGGGAGAAGAAACACAAGGAAACCAAAGTTGAGTTTACCTGAAACCGCATAGTCATTTTGCCATCATATCCGATTTTTGGCCCATTGGTCGGGTTTTCTCACTTTTTCAAGGGTCCCTACACACGGCAAACTGCTAGGGGGTCCACTCAACCTGGCTGATGGCAGAGCAATTGCCAAGCTGCCCCATATATACATCCGCCGGGTTAGTCAGCTGCAACTACTTCGATGGTCGCATGATCAACCGGCTGGTCCTCGCCTCCGTGCTCGTTCGCACTTTGCTCGAACCTGAGCGGAGTAGTTCCAACGTGGGCGGGGTTGGAAAGAAGGGAAGAAATGAGACGGGGAAGTCTTTTGTCTAGCTCCATCTCCCTTTAGTGACCTCATGGGGGTGTGGGATTCAGCGTATGGTCACATGACATTCTGACTTTCGTTTTCCGGAGCTTCTATTCAGCCAATTAGGCATTCTAGGACATGCAGTCCCATTCATATGCCCCAACGTTTATTTGAATAAAGTAACGGGAGACTGACATTTCCCGACTGGTTTTTGCCTATGTTTCATTATTATTTATCATTAATCTCTTTTGTATAGGTTTTTCCATATTGTGAGTGTTGTTCTACCAGTGCAATAGATCTAAGAGATTATCCATGGCTCGAATTTGTATCTACATCGAGATTCTTGAGACTCCTCGATTTATCAGTAATGTGGGATGAGCTATAAAATATTCACAATTGGGTGGGAAGGGGAATAGGGGCCATCTCGCCCTTAGGTTCTTGTTACTATCATACCTGTTGATAGAGTGTATGTTAATCCAATCTGTCACTCTTAAATAATGCATTAAGCTCACTTCCCCAGTGAGAGGTCATATATGAGTGAGGGTCACTGTTTCTTTTCATAGCTTCAGTTGGTGCCAAGGAATCTCCTCATTCAATCCTCATAACCTGCAAACCCACCTTTATTCCTTTTCCAAGAGTTTCTTGGTCACGTTGTTACGCTAGCTCAGTTTTTCAATGACGGACCATCTCAGGTCTTTGTCAGAATGATTTTTTTCAATGAAATGTGCTGTTAAGTTCGCCGATAGTTTCTTACACTGCATCGTACTCCTCTGTTCACTTATTCATATCTTGATTTTTCTAGTCGTCATACCAATGTAACGTAGCCCGCAAGGGCATGCGATCGTGTAGACCATGTTGCTGCTGTTACAGTTCTTATGGGCCCTTTGTGCCCATGCCGCTGTTAAATTCACTTCTAGTGTTCGTAATTGTTCAGTCAAGGGGCATACTGAACAGTTACCACATGGGTAATGGCCTGTCATTGGGGGTAGGTCTCATAATGTGGATTGGTGTTCTGTTGCCTCTTGCCATGTGTTGCTGCGTACTAGTCTGTCCCTTATGCTCTTGTTTCTTTCAAAGGAGAACATAGATTTGGGGAAGGGTACACTGCTGGATGTGAGGATGCGCCAGTTTTTGTTGACAATTTTTTTGATAGTGTCTGACATAGAGTGGTAAGTGCTCACAAAAATCAGGGTGTCAGTCTCTTGTTTGAAGTTGGTTTCTAGAAGGGCTTCCCTTGGGATATTACGTGGTGTCTTTTGGGACTTTTTTAACATCTTTTTTTAGGGTAGGATTTTTCTCTCAGTTTATTAGAAAGAGACTCTGCTTCTTTTTTGTACACCTGTAGCTCTGTGCAATTCTTCCTGAGTTGCAGGAATTGTCCCACTGGAAGATTCTCCCTCAATGCCCTGGAGTGTGCACTGTTAAATTGTAGGAGACTATTGCGTTCCAGTGGTTTTTTATTCAAGGCAGTTGTAAGCTTGCCATCTTGTTCTATAACAGTAACATCCAGGAAGGCTACTGTATTTCTGTCTGCAGTCAGAGTGAATTTGAGAAATGGATTTCTCTCATTGAGCCATGTCAGAAACGGATCAATACTTGTGTCTGTACCATGCCATATTACAAAGATGTTGTCTATGCATCAGCGCCATAGGTGAATTTTGGCACTATGGGGGTTATTCTCCCAAATATTGTTCTCTTCGAACCAGCTGATGTAGAGAAATGGCAGACTCGGGGCAAAAGTACTGCCTCTAGATGTCCCGTGGCATTGTAGGAACATTTGGTCTTCACAGGCTAAGACATTTTCGGTACTGGCCAATTTGGCTAGTTCCATGATCCATTGAATGGGCGCCACCCAGTCCCAGACCTGTGCCAGTAGGAGGTCGGTGATCACCCTCAGTGTTTCTTCTTGTGGGACTCTCGTGTATAAAGCCTTAACAACGAGGCACAGTATTACTTCTGTAGTTGGATCATATTCAATCTCCTGTAGGATGTTGAGGAAATGTCTAGAATCCTGTATATATGATTTAATATTCTTCACCAGGGGACGGTGGAAGCAGTCTGTAAATTGTGAGAGTGATTCTAGGATAGATCCGATCCAGGATACTATCGGTCTATCTGGTGGTGGGTCTCTGTTTTTGTGTATCTTAGGTAGTGTGTAGAACCGTGGTGTCCTTGGTTCTTTAGCCGTAAGAAAGTCTTGTTCATTTTTTGTAATCCATTCATTTTTATGCCCTCATCCAGGAGGTCTGTAATGGTATTCCTGAGGCGAGGAGTAAGGTCTCTTTTCAGGACTGCAAAGTTCCTTCTGTCCTGTAGGAGGGTAAGACAGGCGTTCCCGTAGTCGCTCTTCCTCTGAATGACTATGGCTCCTCCTTTATCAGCTGGTTTTCATCACTAAGTTGTCCTTTCTAACGAGAGAGCCCAAAGCGTCTCTTTCTTGTTTTGTAAGATTTTGGAAGGTGTTTTTCCTGGGTTGTAGTTCTTCAATCTGTTTTATAACTGCTTTCTCGAAGGCTAGTACTTCAGGTGGAATGGATGATGGTGGAGGTTGGCAGCCTGACTTTCTTCTCAGGTCAGTATGTCCATCTTCTGTCTTGACGTATGAGGTTTTCTCAAAGAATGCTCTCAGATTGACTATTATGTCTACAGGCTGCTCGGGCCTGGTTGTTGGTTATCCTGTGTGCGGCTGCGGGTGTTCATGCCATCCCCTTCATTTGTCTCCCACTTGATACTTTGCCCTCCTCTCCTGCCCCGTCTTCCTCTCCTGCCACCCCTCCCTAAAAAAAATGTCTGTGGTTGGGAGAACGGCATCATATGTGAGTGTGGGGGCCCAGGAAGTGTTGGGGCCCATGAGGGCCAAGCCAACGGAACATCTAGTTTGGTGGAAACTTTGGATTGTAAAAGCCTCCTCTTGCCCCTTGTCTTTGTCTACCCCTTTTACTCTGATTAGAATTGTCACTGGACCATTCATCGTAGTCAGAGTTGCAATCAGAGGTGACTCTTCCTTATGATTCTGCATCGGAGTCAACTTTCTTTTTATAGTCATCTTTGGTGTAAGGATAGAATTTTTCATGGGAAAACTTTTTGATGTCCTTCTGTAATATGTCTATTTTGTTTTGCATCAGGAAGTCTTTAAGTTGGGGGCTTGGCTAGGCGCCAATATGAGGAGGAGCGGACTCTGGAGCTCCGTCCGCAGCTCTCCCCCAACGGCAATGATCCTGATCCAACAGTGAGGCCCCTTACCGCAATACTTGTGGCGGAATTGCTAATGACCAGCCAGGACTGTCAGCGGTGAATTTCGGTGCCTCTGAAGAGGTGAAATTGCCGAAAATTCCCTGACTGCGCGCTGCCTGCGGTGCACTCAAGATGGCGGCCTCGATCTGAAGCGGCGGCCTCCAACGTGATCCGAGGCGGCTTGCTCGTTCCGATTGTGCGGGCTGTCCGGGAGGTGGGGCGGAGAGCAGCCATATGGAGACACGCAGCGGGAGCGGCAGCCCCAGAGTTGTGGTAAAATAAGGAGCAGACCCCTGAACCTGGCTGCTCTGCACTGCCTCTACAAAATGGCAGCTGAGGGCAGTAGTAATGAGCCCTGACGGCAGCGGAGGTGCGCGGCAGACCGGAGAAGTGCGGAGAGACAACAGGGAAGCCGCCTTGTGCTGCAAAGGGGGAGCACTGGAGCATACACTTCCCACCCTGAACTGTAGCCCTGAGAGGTGAGGAGTCAGCACTGGGATTGCTCTACCAGGCCTAATAACCAGAGAGGTTTGGGCAGCAACTCCGAGAGGTGAAGAGGGGCTGATGGCCCTGGAGTACGTGCCCAGGCAGCTAGGGGGGACGTGAGCCCGTTTGGGTGCGCCGGGGGCTAGCTGGGAGACCACTGCAGATCTGGCGCATGACGAAGGCACAAGGGGGTGCTGGGGCAACTGCGACCACCTAGCTGGGATACATCACTGCTCCTCTGAACCTCATTGCTGGCGTAAGGCGCTTGTGGGACAACAGCGGTGTTTTATCACGCAGAGCACAGCCAAAGAGCGCGTAGGACAATGGAGGCAACTACGCTGAGCACAACGCAGCACTGCGTCACCCCCTGGCTGTATATGACAGGAGCAGGGGAGCCGGGGAGATGACAGGCGGAGAGACTATAAGTACTATTTGCAGACCCACATAACGGAGTGAAGCCTCGGGGGGCTGCGTATATCGCAGAGAGCCTGAAGGGCGGCAACTCCGTATACCTGCCGCTAAACCCTGGGGCCGACCTCACATAGGCACCGAGGTGGATGCCAGGGATCTGTGCACATTGCTGACATCGCTCTGAAACAACCCAGCAAAAAGGGCGCGTGTAGGCTGCTAATAATGGGGAGAGTGTCCAGAAAGAAGGGCTATGCTGTCCTAAATGTGGAAGATGCAGGACATCACACTGAGGATGAAGATGAGATGGCAGAGAGGAGGAAAGATACCGCACCTGAGGGACCTACCCTAGCGGACATTATGCAGGCCTTCACCTCCTCGAGAGAAGCCCTGGAGACAAAGATAGATTCCATTGGGGCAGACCTCAGCTTTCTGAAAGACGACCACCGCAAGCTTAAAGAGAGAGTGAAACGTAACGAGAAAAATCTGGAGGAGATTCCGGATGCAGTTTCCGCATTGCAGCGGTCCCTGAAAAGTGTAGAGGCCAAGATCAAGGTACTGGAAGTGAGAGCGGAGGACAGCGAAGGTCGCTCCCGCAGAAATAACTTACGCATTGTGGGAGTTCCGGAGCGAGAAGAAGGGGCTGATGCAGTGCGCTACATGGACAACTGGTTTAGAGTGGAGGTGGCCCCGGAGGGTCTTTCCCCCTTCTATGCGCTTGAGCGTGCTCACAGAGTCCCAACTAGACTGCCAAAACCTGGAGCTCCGCCTCGTCCGCTAGTGGTGCGACTCCTTCATTTTCATGATCGGCACCATATATTGCAGCAAGCCCGAGAGAAGCAGAACTTGCAGATTGGGAATAATAGAGTGATGATATTCCCGGACTTCACCAGGGAAGTACAATGCCAACGTGCTTCCTTTATGGCCATCAAGCGGAAATTGCGCCAATTGCAAATCCCATATGCCATGCTGTTCCCTGTGCACCTCCGGGTGATCGACAAATCAGAGACACATTTCTTTGCTGCCCCGCATGACGCATGGGACTGGTTAGAGACCCGTCAGAGCACAGAGGCTCGTACTTCCTCGCCGGACCTGACTCAGCGGACACCGACCACTTCTCAGCAACCTCCAAGAGCTCCCTCGCCTAAGGAACGCCGACTAGAGCGGCACAAAGCCTTGCAGGCGATAGCGGAACTTAGTCATGGAGGCGCCAGCCCAAGATCGGCCACCAGCGAACATGGCATGGATAGATCTGAAAGCTCTCAACCAGGCAGCGCAAACGAAGACTCTAAGACTGACCTCCCGGACGTCACTCCTCAAACAGCGGATGAAATAGTCCGATGTTTGCACACCAGGTCGTATGTACAAAGGGCTTATGGTACTGGGAGTTGACTTTTGCTGCGATTTAGGCCTTATAGCAGCCGCCCGCTGACGCTGAAGTGATACTGGGGTACTCAACTGCATTTAGATGTTTGGGGGGAGCCTGGGGGAGATCTGGGTCCAGCAGGGTCAGTTCACGCCCCGCCACTTTCAGTGAATTGCTGTTCACACGTTCTAGTTTGGATGGGAACTTGTTTGTCTGTACCTGTCCTGGGGAGGGGGAGTTGGGAGATCTTTATTGTTGAGGGGATTTTATTCGGGGCCAGGCATGTCGCTTTGAGGTAAATTGTTAGAGGTATGGCACGACTGGCACAATGGGACCCACCATATGTCTTAAATGTATATCTTGGAACGTTAGGGGGATGCACACCATGCTGCGCCGCCATAAAATACATGCATACCTGGTCAGGAGAGGGGTGCAGATCGCCCTGTTACAGGAGACTCACTTATCACAGAAGGAGGGAGCTGCGTTAGGGCGAAGGTGGAGGGGGCAGGTGTTTTATACTACTTATTCGGCCTTTGCCAGGGGAACTCTGGTCTGGGTGCGGTCAGGAGTCCCTTTTCAGTGTATCAGGCAAATAATAGATCCGGAGGGAAGGTTTGTGGTGCTTTCGGGGCGATTAGACGGTAGGGACATAATGATAGGGAGTCTCTATGCCCCTAACATAGAAAAACCTGCGTTTCTAGTGCAGCTCTCAAGGACACAAGCGTCAGTATTAACAGGATCGGTACTGTTGGGGGGTGACTTTAACTGTATTACTGATGTTAGACTGGACCGATCTCACCCACCCCTCCCTACCACCCCCATACATAGAATTGCAGAGGCCAGACGGGATTGGCAACACCGATGGGGACTGACGGATACTTGGAGGGCTCAACACCCAGAGGAACAGGATTATTCTTATTTTTCTGCATTACACAAATTACACGTTAGATTGGATTTGATCCTGTGCTCCCCAGATGTCCATGGGGGGATTAGACTGAGTGAGTACCTGACCAGAACGATTTCCGATCATAACCCACTGTTGGTGGCATTAGATTGGATACGGGTTAGACCTAAAATACCTGTTTGGCGCCTACGACCGGAAGCATTGGCAGATCAGGTGTTCCGGGCCACAGTAGGCTCCGATTTCGAGAATTATTTTTTAGATAACGCCAATACAGCGACAAGTCCACTCATTGAATGGGATGCCTTCAAAAGCGTTATAAGGGGCCGCTGCATTGGGGAAGTAGTGGGAGTAAGGAAGGTCCTCATGCACGAAATACAAAATGCGGAGCAACAGCTTCGTGAGGTAGAAAAAGATAGGCCGGAGAGAGTGGCTAAACAGGCGGTCCTTCTCGTGGCTCGGGAGGTATTGGCCACAAAAGTAGAAAGGCTGCGTTGCTTTCATTACGAGGCTTACACTGCCCGGGCTCATGCTGAGAGGGATAAATCTGGGGCGCTGTTAGCCTGGCTGGCCAACCCAGCATGCAGAGGGGCGACGATACTTGAACTGAGAGGGCGGGAAGATGATGTCTACTATAGCCAACAAGATATCAATACCCAGTTTTTGGAATATTACACTGCCTTATATCAGAGTGGGCTTGATCCCGGAGTAGAGGAAGTGGTGGGGTTCCTGGGGGATGTGGAACTTCCAAGAGTAGATGCAGAGGCGGCGGAAGCTCTGGGTAGAGAAGTCGAGATTGGGGAGGTACGCAGGGCAATTAAACATATGGCCAGGAATAAGACACCGGGGACAGATGGGTTGCCAATAGAATTTTATTCTACATATGTAGATATCCTAGCTCCTCAATTAGTGGCGCTGTATGGCAGGGCAAAACGGGAAGGCTGTCTACCTGCTTCAACGAGGGAGGCGGTAATCATTCCACTTTTAAAACCAGGCAAACCGGCTTGGGATCGCACTGCATATCGTCCCCTCGCCATGCTCAATTTGGACTATAAAATATTAAGCCGGGTATTAGCCAGCTGTCTACTCGTACACATGTCGACACAAATACATACAGATCAGGCGGGATTTATCCCAACCAGGAATACAGTGATGAATATACACAGGCTCTTACGAGTCCTGGCAGCGGACACATACCTGAAGGAGGAGGCGTGTATTTTGGCAGTTGACATCAAGAAAGCTTTTGATAGCCTCGAGTGGCCATATCTTTTTAGAGTTATGAGGGCATTTGGATTGGGTGAGCACTTCGTGGAATGGACGGCACTTTTATATAAAAATTCTACTGCTAGAGTCAGGACGGGAGGGCTGATTTCGGACGCCTGCATGGTGGGCAGAGGAACAAGACAAGGCTGCCCATTGTCGCCCCTGTTATTTGTGCTGGCAATAGAACCTCTGCCCGCACATGCTAGATCAGGCCGCTATTATCAGGGGTTGGAGGTGACGGGGCAACTCCAATATATAGTGCTCTATGCGGACGACCTCCTGATGTTCCTGGATAACTCAGGAGAAGCCCTTCGAGGAGCCAAAGATCTCCTGAGTGTACTGGGGAGAGTTGCAGGGCTTAGGGTAAATTGGGCCAAGTCGTGTCTTTTCCCTATGAACTCAGAAAGATTTGGGCCACTGGCAACGGAGGGCGTGACATGGGAAAATAGATGTTTGCCCTACTTGGGTACTCAAATATACCATGCTCCTGTAGATTTGCTGGAGGGCAACATAGGGCAAGCAATACGCAGCACCAAAAGCAACTTCGAGTTCTGGGGGACTCTACCACTGTCTGTAGCGGGCAGGGTGGCATTACTGAATATGGTGACATTGCCTAGGCTCCTCTACTACTTCGGATCGCTTCCAATCTGGATCCCGCCCAAAATATTTGCTTAGCTCAATACATTGATCACAGGATTTCTGTGGGGCACGGGAAGACGGAGAGTAGTGCTTACCACCATGATGAGGCCCAGAGCGGAGGGGGGGCTCGCAGTACCAGACCTCGAGGCTTATTACCATGCAGCACAGTTGCAGTGGTTCACAAAGTGGATGGCGGGACATCTCAGGAACACAGGAGATATTAGGGGTCAGGATCCGAGCTTGCAGCTCCTTTCTCTGGTGTTGTTGCGACTCTCCATGAGAGATCGTGCGATCCCCTCGGACCTGCAGACGGTGCGCAAGTGCTGGAATCGATCACTTAGATGAGCACAGATACGATGCCCCTATGCGCCAGACATCCCACTAGCTATATGCGAGGCACTACCCCATGGTGGGGATTGGCACAGATTGCAGGCATGGGGGGAGGTAGGAATCTCCACCATAGGAGATTTATATGAGGAAAATACCTTGCTCCCTTTTAATGATCTTCTAGAGCGTCACGACCTCCCAAGAGGAGATTTTCTTCTACATGCTGCCCTGTCAGCAGCTATCTGAAAGCATTGGCAGGAGGGGATAGTGGAACCCCAGACTTCCATGGTTTGTCAATATATAGTGATAGCTGCTGGAACTTTTAAAGCAGTTACTTGCCTATATAGGCGCATCACACAGGAGATACGCCGACCCCTGACAGCCTTACGCATCAAATGGGAGGGGGACTTAGGTGAGCCTATCGATGAGAAACCGTGGGGAGAGCTTGTGGAAAGGGCCTGGAAGAGTTCTAGAAATGCGCATTTTCAGCTGATTCACTTCTATGTATTGCATAAGGCATACATTACCCCGAGCAAGATTAACGAGTATTTCGGGGTCTCGACCACCTGTCCGCGGTGTAACATGGAGGGTGCAGGGTTTTTACACATGTTCTGGGATTGCCCGCATCTGGGAGAGTTCTGGAGGGAGGTAACTGCAGGGCTGAAGGCCACAACGGAGAGAGAGGTAGCACTGACCCCAGGGTGTTGCTTACTACACTGGTTCCCTCACACTGCCAGGAATAAGGTTACTAGCAAGTTCATAGACTTGGGGTTGGTGTTGGCTAAAAGAGAGATCACTAGCCGTTGGAAGGCGAAAAATGGCCCTAGCGTGCCAAGGTGGACGAGGGAATTTGTGAAGTGGGCGGAATGCGAGGGGACATTCAGATTGCAAATGGCCCAAAGAACCGGGAATGAAAAGACGTTGGAGGCAGCGAGGGCATGGGTGACCTTAGTGGAACTACTACAGCAACCAGCCGCTGACGAAGATGAAAGAGTTTGACTGCTTGGCGCATCTACCGTCCATGAATGGTGACCACATAATAGGGCTGACTGATATAGCAAGCACCCCACACTGCTTTCCCAGTAGATCAGGTTGGGTGGAATAAAGCGTACTGTGTACTGTTGGATCGACAAATGCCCACATGAGATGGATTTGATAATAAAGCTACATGCCTGGGGGGTGGGGAGGGTGGAAATTGGGAAGTTGGGGTTGGGTGGGGTGGGAGGGAACTCTGTTGGGGCATTGATTGAGAATGATAACATAATGATTTGCGTACTAATTAGAATAATATTGCATGATTTGTGCTACGTAGTAAATTGTATGGTGGCAAAAGAAAGCAGTTGGTAAGTAAGAAATAGCTTTATATGTCGCTTTTGCTAGGTAACACCTAACTGGGGTACATAGAATGACGGGAGGGAAACGAAAAGGCTTATTTTCTTTATTCTTTACTATTATCTGTTTGTTTCTATGATAGTTCGTTCAAGCCTGCTAGGCCGTGCTGTAAAAATGGCTGCCGAGGCAAATAAGCTTAAAAGCGCAAGCGCAAGATGGCTTCCAAGCGGAAGAAAAGCTGCGAACAAATACATCATGTGGGTGTTTCCAAAGCCCAGGATGGACGAGGGATCAAGGTTATGATGACCTTTTTGCCCAGACGTGTGCCAAGAGGGACTCAGCGAAAGAGTGTGAGAACCAGAAGAGTATTTGTGAATTGACAATGAACTATTTAAAATAATGTAAACAGAAAGGAGATACAAAGAAAGACTGTCAATTGAATTGGTAATGTCCTGAAACCGTGAGAAAGGACAAAATTATAAACATTTTTCGGAACTGGTTTGAGCAAGGAGGGCCATGAGGAGATGTTTGCCACCCCTCCAATGGACCAATTAGCGTGAATCTCGCCCCCAAAAATGAAACATTTCTGTTTAGTAAGCTAGTATTAGGGTATAAGAGGACCTACTCTTAAGTAGGAGGAGCGCTGCTTTTTACATATTTTTATTGAGCACTGGACGCTGACGCTGGAGAAGCCGCTGCTATTTTTCATAGGCTTTTATATTTTAATACGATTAATCTTTTACTCTTAATTCTGATTGAGAAAGAACGAGATTGTGGCGGAAAACCTGTATAGGTGGTCCGTCGAGGAGGCCTGTTTAGCAGGACAGTCAGTCAGTTTTTGGGAGTTCTATGCTGAGATCTGAATTTAACTGCTGTGACGAACTTTATTTTTCCATCTAAAAGGGTATGCATTGCAATTTCAATTTATTCCTTTTAATGATAATAAATGTATTGAACTGATTAATAAAACTGAATTTATTCATGCTTTCAAAATTTAGATACATTATATTATAATCAAATTTATGAGTCTGTGGTTCTTTAGCTCAATAATAAATGTAAATGTTAATAAGAGTTTAAAGTGATTGAGCTGGTCTTAATCACCATCAACTGATTCCTACTAGTTTGTCCATCGACCAATGAGCGGAATACCTAGAAGTTTGAAAATTATCATGTTGATTTAAAAAGGTATCCCGTCTCCTTCCAGCAAATCATTAACTTTTTCTCCTAAGTAAAGGCGGATGAGTTCCAGGGAATATATGAGAGAGTGAATGTTTATGCGGTGTTATGGGCCCCACCGTCATATTGGTATAGTTGTGAAGAGGAATGTTTTCAACCTGGATGTCAATGCCTAGAGGAGAAGAAATGTTATTGATAGCGCTGGATCAGATTTCTTGGTAGCAGAGTTATGGTTACTATAGATTAGTTTGGTGATTATTGATTATTGATTATTGATTATTTCATGTCTAACACTTCATGTTGAATTGTATTATGTTATATGTAAGTTGAAAAATTTGAAGCTTCCGGGAAGTAGGAAGTGGACACGTGTGGCAAAAGAAGTCAAATGGAATAGTGCAATGTCTGAATTTCACATTGGTGATAACACAGGTTGTGTTATGATAGGGACAATTTCCATATAAAAGGTGTATGAGTGAAATAGCAACTGGTTTTCTTGTGAAACTCTGGCCTTAATTCTCAGGAGCAGTGTAGTCTCCACATGTGTTTTATCCCCAGAGAAACGGGTTTACCCCTTGCTTGAAAGAAGGGGAAGGTGTAGGGAAGTGCTACACTTATCGAACAAAATTGTATTCTTGCGAAATAGAGTAAAACTGTCACTTTTGTTTAGCGAAATCAGACAAATGTGTTTTTTATGTCGTAACTAACCAAGAACAGTTGAAAATAAATTGCCGATAAATTTTGTAAAGGCGGGGTCAGGAGTAGAACTGACGTTGACAAAGAGCCGCGCTGGAATTGGTCAGTGCACTGGTTATACTGAAGACGCCCTGATTGGTGCGTTGGTGTGAGACGCGCTAGGATAGGTTGGATAAGCAGTGACGTAGAAGCTTAGGATTGGTGCGTTGGTGTGAAACGCGCTGCGATAGGTCTGAATAGTACATAGAGAACAGAGTTGAGTTACGAGTTTTGAAAAAGGAAAAGAAATTGTGAAATATGGCTTATTATGAGTATGGTAGAGAGAAAACGTCGTGGATGACGAAAATTAAGAACTTCTTTAAGAAAGACAAAAAGGTAGTGACTAGAGAGGGACAAGTAATTCCTCCGCCGAAAACACCAGCTTCGCATATGATGCTGAAATACGGTTATCATACTTGCATATGGTTAGAAAATTGGACCAAATATACTCAAAATGATGGCGTGTTAGCCTTTCCTGAGAATGGTTCATTTAGCGTAGATGTACTTCGGAATTTGAGAGAGAAAATGACGAAGCTTGAGCCTAAACCTAGACCAACACAGTTTGAAGCATTAAGTGAATGGGAAGATGAGATGTATGAACGAGAAAGATACAGAGGAGTAAATAATCATGATTTTGTTCCTGGAAGGCTGTGGGGAGTGAATCATGAGGACAGAATAAAGCGTTGGAGATATGCTAATATGACAGGAGGTTTGTTTCCAGCCTTTACAGTTGAAGAGGAAACAAGGAGAAAGTGTACAGAAAAAAGGAAACATATAGTTACCGAAAGATACGGGTATGGTGGTAGTGAGACAGAGGATGAATTGCTGGTAGATATTTTAAACCGAAACCCACCTCCATACCAACAGAATTCTGCGGTGGTGACACCTAATGCACCACCAATGGAAACTGGGAGGAATAAAAGTCCAGTACGAAGATACGAAATAAATAGGTCAAAAGAACAGTTGAAAACCCCACAAAGCGAAAAGGTTGAAAGTGACAATGCAACCGAATTAGCAAAAACTACGAGAGAATTGACTGAGAAAATAAGAGAGTTAACAATCAATATGGAAGCTGTAACTGTACCAGTAACAATAGGTCCAGTAATACCAGTTTTTGAGAACCAGAAAATAGATTAAAATTCTTTAGTCATTCCCATGAATTCAAATTTGCAAAGAATGAAAGAAGGAATGGAACTAGAAAATGAGGGAGCAAGAAATTTGGTCAGTTCATATAGACCGAGCCCACCTACTAATTTGACAATAAATGAGAGTGAGTTAAGGAGGATTCCTATGGGAACTGAGTCTGCATCAGAAACACCAGAAAGGAGTAGAAATTGGGTAGACTTAAATAGTACACCTGTAGGTCCAACTCCAGATGAATTAAATGAATGGATGAAAACCCTGCAAAAGAAAGAGACAGAACCAAAACCACTAGATGTAATTAGGCTAAAAATTGATATGGAAGAGTTAATTTTAGGGACTATTGGTACAGAAAAATTGAAAACATATCAGGATGATGAGATTATGTTTTTGTGCAAAAGCATTACATGGAGAGCTAGAAATTTGCATGACAAATTAGAAGAGACAGCGAATGAGCTAGGAGTAGAATTTGTAAAGGTGAGAAGTTTGCAGAAACCATATAGGGTAGATTTTTGTGAGAAAGATATAGAAAATTTGAACACATCAGGACGGTTAACCCAAATAAAAGAATTGATTGTTTTGTTGAGAAAATGGGGTGATGTGGACAGATGGAGAAGCAGGTGGACTAAAAGGAATGAGAAAACGACCGATAAAGCGTCTTTGGCTTTTGCGGTGACAGACAAGGAATCAATTGTAAGGGAGTATCCGATGAGAGAAACTCCAGGAGGTAGGTATGTGCATGTCCCTTGGTCCAGACAAGATATACTGTCATTTACTAATGACTTCCCAAAATTAAGAGAAAAACCTGTAGAATAGTATAGACAAGTGGAAAGGTTTGTCAAAGTTTCGAAGGTGTTGTGGGTAGATTTGGATGGATTATTTGACATTGTAGTACCAGCTGATTTATGGACAGAGTGTAAAATTACCATCGATTGGCCAACTGTTGAATACCCAAGAGACGCAAAAACAGGAGCGCCAGAACCAGAAGTTATGAGGAAATATGACCAAGTTATTACCTTTTTGAAAAATAAAATTCCACCCAAAGAAACAGATTGGGTAAAAATTGATAGATCTACGCATGAGAGTAAGGAATCTGTACATGCCTATTATGAAAGGCTACTTCTGGTTTTCAAACAGTATAGTGGCTATGAGACTTTAAATGAAAAAGACATGAGTCATTTTGTATATAGATTAGTTTATGGGTTAAAGCCAGAAATAAGTGAAATGATCAAACAGCATATGATCTGCTGGCAAAACAGCACAGTAGATGAAGTGTTGAGGTATGCTAAATATTGCAGTGATGACATTGAGTGTAGACAACGTAAAATAAAAGAGAAAACGATGTGGGCAGAAGTGAAAGTTGCAGAGAAACAAGAAGCTCAACTGAATAATCAGGTTAACGAGGCAGGACAAACTAAATCCAAACCGAATATAGGTAAAGGCAAAGGCCAAATGAGTATAGAAGAGGCAAACAAAAAATGGCCATGCCACAACTGCGGAAAGTTAGGACATTGGAGAAACGAGTGTAAATTCCCTCCAAAAGCTAATGCGGAAAATCAACTATTAAATCCACAGGTGCAGAGTGAGGTGAGTTACCAACAGCTGCAGCAACCGCAGGTAGTTACTCAGCAGAGTCAGGTGCCTCAACCACCACTTCCCAAGAGTGTAAATCCACAGAGATACAGTGCAGAGACAGGATTCTACGGAGGAGAGCAGGTAACACAATTGCCGCGCGCAGCTGCAATATCGCAGTATTGGTTACGACAGAATGGGAATGAGTCGGATGAAAGTTTATGACGGTGCCTAGGAGAGGAGGAAGAGTGCGTGCTTGGCGCAACTCTAGAGGTAGATCAAGCAGGTCCATTTGTGGATGGAGAAGTGAATGGTGCAAATGTAACATTCCTTGTGGACACTGGAGCTACCCGTTCTAGTGTTAGATCAGTGGAAATTCCAAACCTTCCTCTCTCGGGTGAACATATCCAAGTCGTTGGTGTCTCAAACCAGCAAATTAAGGCGCCTCTTACCAAATTAGTAGAGGTAAGGATTGGACCATTCAGAGAAATGCACCGATTTGTGGTGTGTGATTGCAGTCCTGTGAATTTACTAGGACGCAATCTACTTTGCAAAATGAATTGCACCATCTATTGTACCCCGGATGGGATTGCATTTCAGACCCCCGATGAAGATGTACTGTATAAAATGACAATGGTGAATTTAGAGTCAGAAGTGAATGATTTATTTCCTGTGTTTGATGTAGAGAAAATCCCAATTGAGTTGAAAGAAACAGTAAAACAGGAGGTGTGGGAGTTTACGGGCGAAGATATAGGATTAATGAAAGGAGTAGACCCTGTTAAAATTTCTGTTAAAGAAGGAACAAGTTACCCAAATACTCCACAGTATAAATTGATGCCAGAAATAATTGAAGGAATAACACCTGTAATAAATAAAATGATTGAACAAGGAATTTTGAGAGAAATAATGAGCAGTCCATGTAATTCACCTATAATGGGACTGAAAAAGCCGAACGGAACATATAGAATAGTACAAGATTTAAGAAAGGTCAATAAAATCGTTGTTCCTTGTTGTCCAATTGTACCAAACCCTGCTGTAATTCTGTATCAGATTCCACGTGAAGCGGAATGGTACACTGTCATTGATTTGTGCCATGCATTTTTTTCTATCCCATTACATTCAGATAGCCAGCCATTATTTGCATTCAGGTTCGGAGAGCGTATTTTGGCATGGTGCCGAATTCCTCAGGGGTATACAGAAAGCCCCTCGATCTTTAATCAGATTCTAAAGAAGTCATTGGAAGATTTAAAAATGCCCAAAAAATCTGTGATGGTTCAGTATATTGATGACCTATTGGTGGCATCAAAAACAAAAGAAGCATGTGTTACCGACACAATTGCTTTGCTGAATCATTTAGCAAAAGGAGGACATAAAGTATCCCCATCAAAATTACAATTTTGTCAACAGGAGGTCCAATACTTAGGTCATAAGATTGAAAAGGGAGTGCGAAAAGTAACGACTGAGAGAATAAAAATAATTCAAGGAATGAGAGCTCCAATGACACAAAGAGAGGTAAGAATGTTCCTGGGAATGGTTGCATATTGTCGACAATGGATAAGTGGATTTTCATTAATTGCAAAACCATTACAGCGTTTGACAAAAAAGGATGTTAAAGATCCCTTTGAATTGAATGATGAAGAAATGAAGGTGTTTAGAGAACTAAAAACGAAGCTATGTGAAGCTCCGGCACTGGGAAGGCCTGACTATGAAAAAGATTTTGAGCTGTATTGTAGTGAGAGAGATGGGTGCGCGCTTTCAGGCTTAGTGCAAAGACATGGAAACATGAAAAGACCTATTGCGTATTTTTCAGCTGTTTTAGAGCCGGTAGCAAAAGGGTTGCCTGGATGTCTGAAAGCAGTAGCTGCTACTTGCGTGAGTCTGGAACAGAGTGAAGGCATTGTGATGGGTTATCCATTGAGAGTATATGTTCCTCATTCTGTGGAAATTCTTTTGACAAGAACCAAAACTCAATACATGACACATAGTCGGCTGACTAGGTATGAAAAAGTGATTTTAAGTGCAGACAATGTAACCATTGACAGATGCACAAATGTAAATCCTTCGACATCATTACCGGATAAATATGGATGAAGTTGACCATGATTGCTTGAATGTACTCGAGTATTGTACAAAACCAAGGCCGGACATTAGAGATAAGCCTTTAAATGAATCAGATTATGTATTGTTTGTGGATGGCTCATGCTTGAGAACGAGTGAAGGAGTTTTGAGTGCAGCGTATGCAGTATGCACAGTAGCTGCCATAATGGAAGAATCTTGACTGAGAGGATTACGTTCTGCCCAAGTGGCTGAACTAGTTGCTTTAAGTCAGGCATGCAAATTCAGAAAGAATATCCGAATCACAGTAATCACGGATAGCCAATATGGCTTCGGAGTGGTTCATGATTTTGGGCAGATCATGGCCCCAAAGAGGTTTCTTGACATCTGCAGGGACCCCAATCAGAAATGGTGAGTTTGTGAAAAAGTTGCTTGCGGCGATACAGCTGCCTAAACAGATTGCAGTGGTGAAGTGCAATGCACACAAAAATGGGGAAGACTACATAACTGTGGGCAACAAATTTGCCGACGAAATAGCTCAGTATTGTGCCAAAAATGTAGTCTCATTAAACAGAGGCAGGGAAAGAGAGCATGTTTCGTGTCCTTTGCTTTTTACTAACCCTGTCGAGACATGGGATGAGGTGAGACAATTACAGGAAGCAGCAGATGATGAAGAAAAAGATAGCTGGATATAAGCAGGATGCAGGAAAAGGGAGGAAAATGATGTTTGGGTTTACAGAGACGAAAGACCAGTTATGCCTGATAGCATGATTTCTGACAAGGCATGGACAAGACAAGACAAGACAAGACATGGACAAGACAAGGACAAGGACATGGACAAGCTCATATCGGAAGGGATGCAATGATCAGACTTTTCAGACAAACCTGGTATAACCCAAAATTCAGAGCCATAGCTGAGAGTCTTTGTCAAAGATGTCTTATTTGTCAACAGATAAACCCAGGAAGTAAGACAGTAGTGAGTCTAGGAACAATAGGTCGAGAGGGAGGTCCTTTCACGAGAATGCAGATGGATTTTATAGAAATGCCCCCAAGCAATAGACTAAGATATGTTCTTGTAGTCGTCTGTTTGTTTTCCCGTTGGGTGGAAACCTACCCGACCAGAAGGAATGATGGGATTACAGTAGCAAAACTCATGCTGAGAGAATTTATTCCAAGGTATGGTTTTCCAGTAACGATTGAGACAAATAGAGGAACACATTTTCAGAATGAATTAATTCAATTGATATGTGAAGCACTTGGTATTAAACAGAAACTGCATTGTGCATACAGACCAGAGGCTTCTGGAGTAGTAGAACAAGTGAATGGAACGATAAAGAACAGGTTAGGGAAAATGTGTCAAGCCACAGGACTCAAATGGCCGGATGCTTTGCCATTGGTCTTAATGACTATCAGAAGCATACCTGAAAGAAAGACAGGTCTGAGTCCCCACGAAATAATCATGGGACGAGCAATGAGACAAGCACATGTACCTGTCAACAAACTGCTGACTATAACTGATGATCTCGTGTTGGATTATTGCAAAGGATTAGCTGATGTGGTACGTTCTGTGTTTCATCAGGTTGGACCGGATGCGACCACTCTTGAAAGAAAACCAGCTCATGATTTGAATCCAGGAGACTGGGTCCGCATAAAAGTCCACAGGAGAAGAAACTGTTTGGTTCCCCGCTGGGACCAACCACGACAAGTGATCCTGGTGACAACAACTGCAGTCAAATGTGCAGGAGTGAAACACTGGGTGCATGCCAGCCACACCATCAGTGTTCCAGATCCTGAAGCTCGACCTGTAAGTCGACATCTGGAAATATCTGATACCAGTTCAGCATCCGATGCAGAAGAAGAAACAAGCAGGGTTCCACATCTTGAAGATCGACCTGTAAGTCGACATCTGGAAGACCCAAGTACAAGTTCAACAACAGGAGGAGAAAATGAAATAGCAAAGGTTCCAGAATTTGAAGATCGACCTGTAAGTCGACATCTGGAAATATCAGACACCAGTTCAGCATCTGATACAGATCACTCAGATTGTGATGAAAATCTGAAAAAGGACTGGAAAACTGATATCATAAACGAAGAAACTGAGCAAAGAGACACCAATAGTGAGCAACCAAGTACAAGCTATGGTAAAGATCCTTCAGAAATTATTCTAATAGATGAAGAAGGGATAGTTTCAAATAGAGAGATAGAAGAATCGGAAGAACCCCGAGGAGCAATAGGGACAGACCGGCGAATAAAGGAACAGGGAAATATAGAAACAGATAGAGAGATCGACGCGAATTCAGAAGAACCTCGAGGAGGAACAGAAGTAGGTGATCAAAGAAGGAAAAACACAAGAAGAATCAGAACTAGATGAAGGAAGTGAAATCATAAAGTTCAAGATAAGAGGCAATAAAGAAAGGTCTGAAACAGAATCAGAAGAGAGTGGAGAAGAAAGAAAACGGAAATTAGAATCAAGAAAAAGAACTTGGAGAGCAGAAAGAGAAGAAAAAGAAAGTGAACCGAAAAGGCCGAGAAAAGGAGATAATTGGCCCCACGAAGTTAAGAGTTTGAGATACAAGATCATAAACCTAAATGGAAATAATGCAGAACAAGTAAATGAAATAACAAGTCAAAAGGAACAAGAAAAACAAGGTGGAAAACAATTGCATAAAACAAAAAGAGTAAAGAAAGCAAATCTGAAATATAAATCACCTGAATGGCTATACATTGCTTTGACTGATATCAAGGAAGAAGAAAACACTCACGAGAACCCTGAACAAAGCTACAACCTAATGGGTGAAAGTGAAGTGCAACAAGTTTAAAGAAATTAGAAAGAAATTTCTACCGGACTGGACAAAACCCCGAATAAGACAAGAAAGAGTTCTGAGAAGAACTAAAGAAAGTACCAAACGAGACAAAGTGAGAACGTCGGGTGGCTAAGACGTCATTTCTGAGGTGTGGTGACACATTTTCTGTACATATTATATATATATAGACAATAAAACAAGATGGTAGATACTAAAAATAGAACATGTAGATGTGAGTTCTTACGTAGATGGTGTAAGATGTGCTTCTTTTGTACAGGATTATTAATGTTCGTATGGTTTATCTTAGCAATGACCATTCCAATTAGATTAGCTGTAGAAGAAACATCCATATTAGAGAATAACACAAAGGAGGATAAGGAAGATAACATGCAGAAAACAGCCATATTAAAAGATTGTGTAAAATTACATAAAGATAGATCCATAACTGATTTTTCTAAAAATGTTTTCACAAAATTATTATATGAATATGTAGAAACAATGGATGTGAGAGATTGTTATGTTTGTATGCAATTGCCTGCGTCTGTTGCAGAAGGTGTGAACTACCATCACCTTCCCTTGACGTATGGAATAACATGTAGTGTTTTAGCTAGTCTATTTTATAGAACAGGAAGGTTAGAATATTATTATACTGACTAAGATAAGATTTTTGCAAAGATTCCTATAATATCTGAATTGAATAAGGTGAAAGAGGCAAGGATATTTGGAGAATTTTTCTTAGAAAATAAGGTTCTAACATCAGATGACATAGTTAAACACAACCTTACCTGTGAGTTAAGGAAGGAAGAAAAGGTGTTTTTAGAAATGGTTGAAAACAGAAGAGTAAAATTTCAAAGTGGTAGAAGAAGAGACAAAAACACCTCTTTGGGCATTTGAAGAAGAAAATAATGATAAGAAAAGGACAAATGCAGCTATGACTTAGGATTGGCCCCAACAGGGAAAGTTGTGCATTAGTAGAAATAGAACAAGGAATGATAACTATTTCGTGGGTTCCAGTGATTGTCAAGACAATTATAACATTTTAGGAGGTTGGGGATTCAAAGGGGGAAAAGATCCAATATTTCCTGGGATCTATTATATTTGCGGAAACAGAGCTTATTACAGGTTGCCGGACCATTGGTATGGGTCGTGCTACTTAGGCCTGGTCTTTCCAAAGATTTTTCATGTAGATAGAGAAGAAAAAGGAACACACTAAATGGGTAAGACATTCACACGTAGAAAAAGGGAAAGTTTTTCAGAAATAGTGGGTGATATTTTTGGAGCATTGATACCAGCAGTGGGAATATCTTTGAATGCATTTAAAATTCGGAAATTATCCACAGTAGTAGATCGTTTATCTACAGATACTGCTGGAGGGTTCTTGATGGTAAATACCGAAATGGTTGCCATGAGAGCTATGGTGATGCAAAATCGACTTGCCCGTGACATTCTTTTGGCAAAAGAGGGTGGAGTCTGTGGAATGCTGAAAGTCCAACATTGTTGCACTTACATTCCAGATAAAAGTGAAAATATACAAAAGTATATAAAGAATATTACAAATTTGCACAAAGAACTTGTTCCACTGGAGGTTGAAAATGCCTGGGAGAAACTTGGTAAGAGTTTTTCCTCAGTACCAAAATGGTTTACTAAAATAAGTAGTTTTATTGTAGGGAAAGTTATGATATCAGCAACAGTAATAATCTTAGTAGGATTATTTGTGAAATGTATTATTATATGTATCAAAAGGAGAAAAAGACAAAACAAAATAAAAAGAGAAAAGATAAATAAAGAAAGAGAAAGAGAATTAGGTGAAATAGAACTGGAAGAATTGAAAGAAAGCATGTATAAGAAAACAAAAAGACGAGATGAAAGGGATACAGTTGTGTAAAACTAACAAGAAGCAAATAGACAAGAAACATGCTATCTGACAAATTTGTGTAACATGAGTTTTTGTGGTGATATTAAAAATCACCAAAGGGGGAGTTGATGGAGCAAGGTAAACGAGAAAATTTTGAACCCCCTAATATTAACGTTAATAATTAATACAATTGTTCGTTTCAATAAATAACCAACACCTTATGTTTTCCTTATAAGTGTTCTTGGTAACATGCAGTATCTGTGCAAACTAATCTACTTACAATTGTTAATGTAAATAATGATAACATAATGATTTGCGTACTAATTAGACTAATATTGCATGATTTGTGCTACGTAGTAAATTGTATGGTGGCAAAAGAAAGCGGTTGGTAAGTAAGAAATAGCTTTATATGCCGCTTTTGCTAGGTAACACCTAACTGGGGTACGTAGAATGATGGGAGGGAAACGAAAAGTCTTATTTTCTTTATTCTTAACTATTATCTGTTTGTTTCTATGATAGTTCGTTCAAGCCTGCTAGGTCGTGCTGTAAAAATGGCTGCCGAGGCAAATAAGCTTAAAAGCGCAAGATGGATTCCAAGCGGAAGAAAAGCTGCAAACAAATACATCATGTGGGTGTTTCCAAAGCCCAGGATGGAAGAGGGATCAAGGTTATGATGACCTTTTTGCCCAGACGTGTGCCAAGAGGGACTCAGCGAAAGAGTGTGAGAACCAGAAGAGTATTTGTGAATTGACAATGAACTATTTAAAATAAAGTAACAGAAAGGAGATACAAAGAAAGACTGTCAATCGGATTGGTAATGTCCTGAAACCGAGAGAAAGGACAAAATTATAAACATTTTTCGGAACTGGTTTGAGCAAGGAGGGCAATGAGGAGATGTTTGCCACCCCTTCAATGGACCAATTAGCGTGAATCTCGCCCCCAAAAATGAAACATTTCTGTTTAGTAAGCTAGTATTAGGGTATAAGAGGACCTACTCTTAAGTAGGAGGAGCGCTGCTTTTTACATATTTTTATTGAGCACTGGACGCTGACGCTGGAGAAGCCGCTGCTATTTTTCATAGGCTTTTATATTTTAATACGATTAATCTTTTACTCTTAATTCTGATTGAGAAAGAACGAGATTGTGGCGGAAAACCTGTATAGGTGGTCTGTCGAGGAGGCCTGTTTAGCAGGACAGTCAGTCAGTTTTTGGGAGTTCTATGCTGAGATCTGAATTTAACTGCTGTGACGAACTTTATTATTCCATCTAAAAGGGTATGCATTGCAATTTCAATTTATTCCTTTTAATGATAATAAATGTATTGAACTGATTAATAAAACTGAATTTATTCATGCTTACAAAATTTAGATAAATTATATTATAATCACATTTATGAGTCTGTGGTTCTTTAGCTCAATAATAAATGTAAATGTTAATAAGAGTTTAAAGTGATTGAGCTGGTCTTAATCACCATCAACTGATTCCTACTAGTTGTTCCATCGACCAATGAGCGGAATACCTCGAAGTTTGAAAATTATCATGTTGATTTAAAAAGGTATCCCGTCTCCTTCCAGCAAATCATTAACTTTTTCTCCTAAGTAAAGGCGGATGAGTTCCAGGGAATATATGAGAGAGTGAATGTTTATGTGGTGTTATGGGCCCCACCGTCATATTGGTATAGTTGTGAAGAGGAATGTTTTCAACCTGGATGTCAATGCCTAGAGGAGAAGAAATGTTATTGATAGCGATGGATCACATCAAACGCATGTGAAGGAATCTCACTACCTACAGAGCACTTAATTGAGTATCCGTAAATCGTATACAATGTTTACTGCAGGAATACATGGGAAAATGAGCATAGTATTACTAGTATTAACATGCCAAAAAATTTATATGTATATGTCTCACTATTTAACGTTTAAAATTGTGCATGTTTGGAAACAAGATTCATCTATAAATTAGATTAAATTAGAATGTATGTATGAATGAAAATACAGTATATCTTCTTCTGTTTCAGGTACTTCATATACACAGCAAGTACACCTAAGTGTTTCCCGCATGCACAAGGTTATCTTCTGCATGCAAAGAATTTATCTGCAAAATTTGCAAAAGTGCGTCACTGGGGGAACTCTTTTTCTGTTACCACCCTGAAGAAGGCTCAGGACCTGTTGAGGCCACTAGAGTAGGGCAGAAACATGTTGGCAATTTTAGATTAGGGTCATAGGACCATAGTATCCTTATTGCTCCTTATATTGATACTTTTTAACTGTTCCCAGCCACCCCGCAAATAAAGGGATACCTTGGGGTGAATGAGAAATTCTTAAAATAAAGCAACCCCCAAAACAAAATCTCTTCAAAGAGCTCCCTGGAATATGGTCGAGCCCACCCTGACCGTTAGGAGTCAGGTTGAACCCGATGCTGAAGCATGCCACTACTAGAGTAGGTGATGGTTATATATAAAAAAGATTTTGTCTTTCCCTACCTTCAAGCTAGGCGAAGTATAGGTCTACCCTTTTTTCCTTATTAGTTTGTTTTCGTAAGGGAGGATACCATTCAGGTTTCGATTTATCATATATGGAGTATGTATCCCCTGTTCTTTCTCAGTTGAAATGAACTCTCTATTCTTATAGGATCAGGGGTCGCTCTCCAGATCCAAAATTGACAAAGAAGCCAGTACAGACACACTGATCTTTTGGTCAGCCCCATTCATCCAGCGCCCCGATACATTGTCAACTACATGTTGTATCAGCCCAGAGAAGTACATCATGCTATTGGCTTTTTGGGGGCATCATTCCACTTCTTTGGAAGTGCTACCATTTGATCACCTGAGTGAATATTTTACATCTGTCTCTCCATTATTAGTGCAGTAGGAGCACTGACACAGGAGACCAGCATTGTGATGGGCCCTTGCAAGTCAATTATTGCTGCCTTTTACTAGTCAACCATTGGAGGGATGCATCCTACTTGCTTGCTTTAGGGGCTATGGCAGTCCTGTTTCACCACAGCCACCTGTAATATTGTAATCAAATTTGATTCAGCATGTTTTAACATGCTTAAATTGTCACAAAATGTCCCCCAAAAAGTCCTTGTGTGCAGAATAAAATTATGATGAAAAACACAAATGGAAATGCAGTGAATGCTTTAAATCTCACTAATATTGCAGTTGTTTTCCAAAAATTATCAGGCAAAGTAGCCCCCACTGCAGAAACTTCCCTTCCTATTGCTATGACCCCCAAAACATATACTCATGGTTACAGCTAATATTGTGTATGCTCTATCATTAAAACAGCCTAGTTTTGCAAACAATTGCACCCGCTTATCTTTTCTTCAGCGAATGTTCCTTGCAGAGTGGTTGGCTGGACTTTTTTCCTCCACTTCTATTAATGCAGTCTCCTGATGCTAAATCTCTCTGTTAGTTGTTTTGTGCACTACTACCATTGTTTGACTTCAATGGCCTCTCTTTACCCTTTTAAATACTGGTCATTATTCTCATATTGAAGATGTGGTGCCTCTATTTTCAGTGGAATTCAACTCTATGACTTTTGTTGCAATGCCTGGTCTTCTAGTGCAAGAGTCTGTAATCAGGCTTACCAATGCATGCTACACATAACCTGTAAAATCTTTAAAGTGGTGCACCACTGGGGGAACCACTTCACTTTCTTCACCCTGAGGAATGCCCAGGATCTATGTTAGGCCAATAGTGTAGGGCAGGAACATGTCAGCGTTTTAACACTGGGATTTTAGGACCGCAACATCGTGTTTGCCCAGTGTATTTACTGTTTTATTCTTCCCATCCCCCCACTAATAAAGAGATACCTTAGGGTAGGTGAGAAATGTTATCTAATAGTATATCACCCCCTAATAAACAAAAAAACTCTTCAAAGAGCTCCCTGGAATACCTTCAAGCCCACCATGACCTTTAGGAGTCAGGGTGAAACCAATGATGAAGTATGCTACTACCAGAGTGGGTGAGGGTTTTATAAAAAATGTTTTCCTTTTCCCCACAACTGAGTGTGGTGGAGCAGAGGTATAACTTATTTTCCTTCCTTACCATACTGCCACCTTTAAGAGGAGGATACCACACAGGTTATTGGCTATCTAATACTGAGTTTGTCTACCCTTACCTTTCATATACGAAAGGACCTCTCTACCCTCCAGGGTCCAGGAGTCCCACTCCTGCTCCTTAAGTGTTTAAGGAGTCTGTAGTCACCATGTGCTATGTTCACCTGTCTGTCCTGTCACAATGCTACCATCAAAGAGCTATGATCTGAGATCATTCTGCAGGCGGCTACATCTCTAAATGATTTTTAGTTATTTTTCTTAAGCCAGACACCGTCAGAGACACTGACTTTTCTAGGCTACTTAAGACACTGGTTAACCCCCTTAGATACAATGTAGTCGGTGTGTGACCAATTAAATACACTAGAATTGATTCTCTAGTTTTTTATTTCTTGTTGTCAATTTCTTTGGGGGAGGAGTTCCAAAAATAATGCATAAGCTGTCTGTCACTGGCTCCATTCCCCATGACACAGGACCTCTGTACTTGGCTCCCTACCTAGTGTTCCCAGTTTGAACGGATGCCCTCAGGGTAGAAGTCTTTAGTGAGCTGAACCTCTGTCTTACTGCTCAAGTAGCGTGTATACCAAACTGTGAAATTGCTAACACCAGAATCCAGAGAATGCATTCAAAGTCCTCTTGGGAGAGGTACAAACAATGAATAGATGACATTGTTCAACAACAATTAAGACAAAAACATAATAATTCACCTGAAAACCCAGTTTTATCGTATTACAAAAAGGAAAACATGTGAAAAGCAAACATGTGTCATATTAACCTTAAATTCACAGCGGCTCCCGAATTATAAATCACCAATGATAGGTATTCCCCTCAACTCTCTGTCATAATCCATTCCTCGTTCTGCTGCACACGAAGCACAAACCAACATTTTATGATGACCGTTTTTCACCATGCTTCCCCCATATTTTCTTTTACATCTAACCTTCCCACCCATATTGCTTGCAATAAATCTGAGCATTAACTGCCCCAGTGAACCAAATGTCTTTTATTAAAATTAGGCCTGGCTGGAAAACTTTGCTCCGCTCTGCCCCACAGAGGAGAGCAGATTCCTGAATTCCACCTTCTGGGCACAAAGCATAGTTTTTTTTCTGTTGATGCGCTCAAGATTAGTTTTGGCGCTCACCTGCGTGTGCCACGATACTCTCAGTCCATTAGAGAGAGCGCAACTTTGCGCTCACGCACATGGGTTCAGGCCGCAACAGCACCAATGTAGTGCTATTGGTCGTGCATGCACCACTCTAGTAGCTTTTATGTTTGAGAAGCAGCTAAAGAGACTTTTTCAGGGGATTTTCTTCTCCAACAGAGTTGAAGTTGTTTTCTTGTGCAAGAAGCCGTTTTTTAAATTTTTTTTGCAACAGGAAGAAAGTGCCCCAGAGACTCCAACTTCCTGTCCAGCAGGCTGCTCCCAGTGCTTTGTCCATCTACTGGTTGCCTTTCATTTAGATTTGGAACTGGAAGGATCCCTTTCAATGCTGCTGCATATATACAGTTGTGTAATTATTATTCCATTTCCCCCTGGACCACATTGCCTGCCATAGGCACACACTAACCTCCATTTTTCAAAAGATTATTATTCCATTTACCCAAGCAGCTCCCTGAGTGCCACTGGTGTCTCCTTTAAAATATATGGACATAAAGGAAAGAGCTCTTTCTGTATATTGGGTGTTATCCTGATGGGGAATTAAATGTTATGGTATGGTGGTGTTGTTTGACTTTAAGGTGGTTATTATCTAAATAACTATCCACACAAATATTGCCTTTGCCTGTACTAATTCAAACTGCAACTATGCCATGTTTCACGAAATGTTTTTCTTGCTTCTTTGCTTTTAGGTGCATAAGAGAAGAGACATCACCCACAGTTGTCCCAAACGGAAGGCCTGTGCAGTGACATCACACATCAGTCCTCCAATCTCTTCCGCTTGTGCAGCATAGTGCAACTGCCAACTGAGAGCTTTAAGATGGCCCCAGAGAAAGGTGCTTCCAAAAACGTGGTCTGTGGGAAGAAGCAGCTTCCCACCTGCGGTGTTGGCCCAAACCTTTTTTGGACAAAGTTGTGTGCCTTCTGCACTTGCCTCTGGGGAGCAAGCTGAAAGCAGCACTCCCACATTAACAGCACCACACCAACCTAAGCCCAAGACCATGTCAGTCAGTAAGGCAGCCACTGCAATTATGACAATGCTGGCGAGCAGCGACATTGAATTGGATTTGTCCCTTTCGCAAAGTAGTACCTAATTGTTTCAGGAAACAGAGCAAAGTGGACAGCAGCCGCAGCCACCAATTGTATATTTTACTGATGTTGGAGCAGAACTGGAGGTCGAGCATCCTGCCGAGCAAGACCCTCCTCTTTTAGAGTCATTGGCTCCCAGACCTCCAGCAAAGAAAAGGAAGGGTACTACTACACCATCTTCTTCAAGCATCACTTCTGATGATGATGATGATAGGGACATGAAGTGGACCGGGGCGGAGTCCAGAAGACGCCAGGATAGGCAAGGGAAAAGAAAAGTTCCTGAAAGCCTTAGAATTATGCAAGGCAATGGTGAGGAGGATAACGACAATGAGCTAATTATTGTGGAAGGTGACACAGAGGAGTCCGACATTGCTATTCAGCCTGCTCCCAGGGATGTGGCACAGGTAGCACTACCAGCTCCCATATTTGCAAAGCCACAGCTGAGACCTGCACTACCCACTACCTCAGTAGAAGTATGCACTACAGAGAGACAATCAATGACATGCCCACCTACCTCCAGTTCTTCTTCAGGCTTTGGCAGTGGCTCAGTAAAAAAGTACCCCTCCCCAGTTTGCGACTTTATTATGGTTAGCAAAGAGGGGGAGCAGATTGCATTATGTACAATTTGCCTCATGAAAGTTCATCGAGGTAAGCCTATTACAAATTATGGCACTGGAGGGCAAACAACCCATTTGAAAAAATACCTTAAAACAATTGCTTAATGTGGTTGTGCTGGTGAAGATTAGGAGAGCCTGGTAACACTCAGGTACAAGTCCAATCACTGTGGGAGGTGATGATGAGAAACGAAGAGGGCGAAATCATCACGCAAAGTAGCCCTGCCCCCAGCAGTGCACCAGAAATTCACCCGCCTCAGTGACTTCACAATGGCACAAGACTCGAAGTCAGATGGAGACACCACAGCATATAGTGACTGCCCCACCACGATGTGCACTGAGTCTACCACTTCCTACTTCTCAAAATTTGCCTGTGTCAGCGGCTCCAAAAAAGAAGAAAAAAATACAGGCTACTATTATGGGCATGTTCAGGCAGGAGGGGCCCTATGACCGCAACCACCCAATGGCACGTTTGTACAATGGAAAGCTGGCAAAAATGTTAGCGCTGGACCTCCTCCCTTTTTCTTTTGTGGAAGGAGTGGGATTCTTAGAATTTGTGGTAGCCATCTCCACGAAATGGAAAGTTCCAAGTCAAACCACTTTTCCAAAGATTCTGTTCCAGTGCTGCATCACGATGTGCTGCAATTGGTTGGTCAAGCTTTGCAGGAAAGTGCTTTTCACACTATCCACCTGACCATAGACATGCGGACCAGTAGTCAGGCAACTGAATACATGTGCATCACTGCACACTGGAACTTTTTGGGGGGGATTAGGCAAAAGATATCTACAGGTCTTGGCCCTGGAGAAGGTTTTAAGGGCGTTCAGTGGCATGCAACAGTGACCATGTTCACCATGGAGAAATCACATACAGCTGCAAACATCCTGGACAAATTTAACAGCAAGGTGCCTGAATGGCTGTGACCCAGAGGTCTCAGAATTGGATTTGTTGCCATGGATAATGGCAGTAACATGGTCAAGGCCATGGCGGATGGTGGCTATTTCAGGGCCCTGTGTTTGGTCCATTGCATCAACCTGGTGGTGTAAGAATTCTCAAAAAAGAAGACTTAGTCAGCAGCATACTGACTTTCCTGCAGAAGAATCTGCACCCATTTCAGTCATTCTTTTAAAGCCCGGAAGCAGTTGCAGATTATTCAGTGTGCTAATAAAGTACCAGTTAAAGCCCTGATATAGGAGGTGCCAACACTTTGGAACTCAACCTATTACACGTCTGCTTGAGCAGTACAAAAAGATCAAAGACTATGCCATTCAAAGAGGAGGGAATGCAATTGGGAAAACTATGATCATGCATGCAGACAACTGGGGCCTAGTCAAATGCCTGACACAGATGCTACTCCCTTTTGAGGTTTTCACATGTGAAGTTAGCAAGGAGGACAGTCCGATGGGCCAAGCTATACCGTTGTTGCATTTGCTACAGAACCAGCTAAAGAAGGTGTCTGAAAGGTTCGCCTTTGCAGGTGTGAACAAAAGCACAGAAGAGCATGCCTTGGTTGTGAGCTTAATCCTTCGTTTGGCTGATAATACAAGGCTGCAACATGACATCATCACATCCAAAGAGTACATCTGTGCCACTCTACTTGATCCATGGTACAATACAATTCACCCACTTTCCTTCCTTTTTCTGAAGGGGATGTTTCAAAATACAAGAGGTGGATTTTTTGAGCAAGCCGGAGACCTGGAAGAAGAATGGCTGACACTTAGAGTCCCACCCCGCAGTTCTGGAGTGCTACCTCCAACTTCCAGAGAGTGCAGTTGTCTCACAGCAGCCAACAGCATCATCAACCAGAACACCGGTAGCAACAGCAACAGAAGGACTGCACCCAACATCTGCATTGTATTGATTTCAATGGGCAGGGCTTAAGTCCAGTGCAGAGGTAATGGCAAAAGAGCTTGAGCAAGTGGCAGCGCCAATGACCATTCAGAAGATGTTCTAGGAGTATATGGATGATCTAAATTAGGTCTATATGGATCAAAACCCATTGATGTATTGGTATGGGAAGATGAGTCAATGGCAAGAGCACAGCAGACTGGCAATAAAGTATCTGGCTTTTCCTAAAGCCAGTGTATCTGCTGAGCATGTGTTCAGTGCAGCTGGTGAAATTGTTACAGTGAGAAGGACCAGTCTCTCGCCTCAAAATGTGTAGAGATTGACTATGATCAAAATTAACCAGCATTTCATACCAAACATTTACACCGTTCCTGAAACAGTACAGGAGGAGGAGAAAAAGGATTGGCCAGAATCAAGTGTGTTAGCTGGCCAACTTCTAGGTGAACCACCTGAGTTTGAGGACAAACTCTACTTCCAAGACTGAGTATGCCAGTGCCACCATAGAACTTTTAATTATTTCTTGTTGAACATCTTTCTTTGCAATAATAAAAAGAAAATAGCTAGTGGAACATATTGTTTGTGTCCAATTTTGCTGTCCCACCATTTTTAGTCACATATATTGCCAGATTGCAATTGTACCAGTGTGCAGTGAAGATGCTTTTACATTTCCTTGATGACATTGGAGACACTGCCTGCCACCCTCACATGCCTATCCTTTTTTGCATCACTTAGCAGGGCTTCCCCGGAAGATCGTTGATTTATAAGAGTACCAATACCAAAGTCCAATGTCTTACCTGCATCAAAGGTGCAATTGCATACCTACTACTTAACCTACCAAACCTTGGATTGGAAGAGGTAACTGCAACTATTGCACTGGTGAGTGAGTGAGTATGAGTGATGATTGATGATTGATGATTCATGTGGTGGCAGGCAGTGAAGGAGGATTTTCAACTGTAATTTGGAAACTTGATTGAGATAATTTGCAATGTTTGGGGCCAGAATGAGGTTGCGATCATTTTTTTTACTGGAGGTGATTGGCCTTTACAAGCTTACTTAGCCAAAATGAACCTGTATGGTACCCTCCTATGATCCTTCAGTTTTTTCATTACCTATGAGGGCTGCCTCAGAAGCTCATTTAATTTATAAGAATGCCGAATTCCAAATTGTTGCTTGCATCAAGGAAGAGATACTATAGTGTACCTACCACCACCATGCTTGGATTGGAACAGGTAACCATTGCACCAACAAGTGATATATTATTGAGTGATTGTGAGTGATGATTGATGATTCATGTGGTGGCAGACAGTGAGGGAGGGTTTTCAAATGTAATTTGGGAACTTGATTGAGATAATTTGCAATGTTTATGGCCTGAATGGCGGGTGCACTGCACATCTATCTTGCTCGGTTCGTGTCTGAGATTGGAGTTACACGGAGTCAGGAGGAGGCTGGAAGAACTCAGGTTGGCACTATCTCATCAACAGCTAGAAGACAGAAGTTATCGATGTTAAAGGAAAACCATGACTCGGCCTAGTTCTCAACTATGTGGAATGTAGAGAGGTGCATTGATTTGTGAAATGCTGGTGAGTGTGTGTGTTGCACTGGTGACAAAAGTGAAACTCTGAGACCTCTTGCTTTTTGCTCTGAGTCTTCTTGGTACATTCTTCATGAAGCTTACCTTCCTTCTGTCCTTCTCCTTCACTCTAAAATGCAGTTTCTGTTTTACAATCCGCAGGCCATCTCATCTCCTGCACAAACAAAAGCCGAAAGCACACCAGACAGGTACCCAAGTGTGATGGACATTCCAGAGGAGAATGCAGATGCACCACCTAATTTTGCATTAAAATATCATTTTTTTAAATAATCTTATTTTTAAAACTGGGTGGGTTCACTCCTCCGTAATTCGATTATTTCAAACCTAGAAGAAAGAACGTTTAGATATCTGATAACTTGGGTTTCTGGGGCAGAAAGACTGTTTGCAATGCATTTAACCATACTGTGTCATACTCATTCCTTCGTTTTCTTCTACAATAGGTTGATGACGATGATGTGCTACTTCTCTTCCAGATGAATCTTGCCCTTGTGTAGTGTTTGTCTTTGTCACACCTTTCCCCATATCCCCTTTCCCATCTATTCATCAAACCCCTAACCCTCTTTCCCTGTGACTTAATTTGTACCATAAATGGATCACACACTTAGCAGGGCGGATGAGGTGAAAGTGACACCAACTCACTGAAGGATCTTCTATTACCTAAGCAAAAGCCCCCACTGGCCCCATTTACCCATCCACACATAAAAGTGATCCATATTTTAGATATAGAAGAGCATCAGTCATCAGCATCATCATTCAGGCCTAGTGTTGCATAAATGCTTAAACTTGTCCACTCCAGACTTTGAATCCACTTTTCATGAACTGAGGATTTCGTAACTTTAGTTTTAATTAAATACTAGCTCCTCATTGCTAATAAGAAGTTACTCTTGCTATTGTTTTGTTATTTTAACACTATCAGTTATACTTTGTTGTGTCATTTCTGGTCTCAATTCTTTGTAAAACTATGATATAATTTATAACCCACTAACTCAGTATTTTTTTTTCCCTTTAGTTGCCTGCGATGGATAATCATTCTGAGTAATCCTACAGTTGGAGCTCACCTGGGTGGAAGCTGGATCTCGCTTGTTATGTTGCAATACCTTCCCTGTTTTTGCTTCATCTATATTCAGGTAAGAGAACTATGTATGGAGTGAAGTGAACTAGTTAAGTTCGAAAGTAAGCAAGTAACTGCTACTGCATAAGAAATTATTTATCTAGGTTGTTATAGGCAATATAGGTCGTGGCACCATCCCCCCTAATGGTCAAGATAGTCATATAGGTATATAACTAACTATACCTGGCTGGTATACACTTTTATAAGCAGATTAGAAAAATTGTGGAAAAAAAATGTTCCCCTTTGTTTATTTACAAAAAAACACCTCTCCACCCACAACAAGTCCACCCCACTCCCCAAACAAATTGACTCATCCCCATTCCACAAACAATGACCAAATGTCCAACTAATAACAAACCTCAGTCCCAACTCCCTTGCCACCCTCTCCACCCACAACAAGTCCCTCCCATCAAAACAATTTTTTTTATAAAAAAGGGCTAAAAGAGGGCATTGTCCATTTGAATATAGAGCTGGCCGCGACTCTGCGCTATCCTCTCCAGCCTGCTCTCCACATACCTCTCCATGCATTCCAGCCACTAAAAGAAGGGCCACAGCAATGTTCTGTCAGTGTTCCAGTTAGGACCCTTGACATTAGGTGGCGTTGCCGGCAATGGAATTGCCAGGAGGCTGAAGACTGTGGCTGACTGGTGCACTGGGGCCCGGCATGAGGCAGCTATTCCAGCCTCTTCTTCCTCATTTGCCTAGGCCACTAGCCGCTGATATTCCAGCTGGATAAGGTCTAGCCTCTGCCACCACAGATGGGCCACTATCTCTTCCCTGGGCCAGCAGGAGTAGCTATATCCAGAAAAACGAAAAGAAAAAAGACAAATTGTAAATAATGCTCTGCGCAAGCAATTGTTTAAAATTAGTGGGTGGCAAAGTAGCGGTGCATTGCTGGTCCCCTAGTGCCATTGGAAGATGATGTGTTTATGATTAGGAGAGTCACAAGGCCAATTTTATATTTTACCCACAAGTCTCACATAAAAAACACTGACTGGCAGAAAAGTATTAAGGCAGAAAAACAGCGGGGAAAAAAACCTGTTATTTGACTTTTTTTTCTTTTAAAGGCTTTTCTAGTAACTAAACAGACACTTTGAGAGGAAAAATAAAAATAAATTACCTCTCATTAATGAATAAGGCATTATGCACTATGGCGTTCAAGTTGTGGTGTGCTAAATTAATGGAGGCATGGGTACTTTGCCACTGTCTGCAGCTGGGCCAGCTGTAGCTGACAATTGTCTGTCTTTAATGCCAATGGACCTTCTCTTCTGCAAATGACTTTTACTTTCTACCCTGATTCCAACCAGGCAGATGAATAATGAATAAACTTTATTTCTTACCAGCAACACCAGGCTCCAAGCAGCAACTCCCGCCCTTGAACCCAGCATCAACATTCCAATACCTTAAGATTCTACCCTAGGCCACAACAATCATAAAAACCAACATTATGGAAATAATAATAAATAATACGACTTACTAGGCTGAGTGGATCTCTCAGCAATGGCGCTGGTGGTCCGCGTCTCCTCCCCAGGTCTTCCGGACCCTCCTCTGATCTACCCTTCTTCTTGCTCTTGGGTGCTGATGGAAGAAATGAAGAAGATAAAAATAATTGATTAGTGGTAGAGTTAATCTCCACAGAATTATTGTGACAGGCATACGCAGTCAAATTGTACTTATCTAAAACAGATTGCTTATAGTACTAGATTTGAGTCTATCAACTGTCGCTGAGTTGGCCATACTAATCCAAAGTTCCTTAACAAAAACTACATTTGGTACTAATGCATTGCAATGAATGATCTTTGATTCTGTTCTCATTTCTCAACCTCCTTGATGGACCAACTCAGTCTCCCTTTTTGAAATGCACGGATGCAAACTACACATCACTGTGAAATAGCTTGGGACTGTACAAGCTACATAAAGAAAGTCACAGAGAACGCTAACTCACTGATATCACTGATTCACTATGGTGACGGAGGACAGAAGAGTCTGCAATAGCTTCTTAATTAATCAGCCAAAGCAAGCGCCAATGAGTACGATTACCTAGCTCCGAGCACCTCCCTAGCTGACACTGGATCACATTATAATAATATTCAAACGTAAACTCAACGTAACTTACCTCTGATCATGAGCAGCATGCTATTCAGGAAACATTTTTAGCAATGTACAATCTCGACACCGAGCAGGTCTAGCAGGTCCTGCTCCCAATCAAGGATATCTGCCCAATGGTGTGTCAGCTGCTGGACTGTACGCCGAACCTTGCTGGTGCGCCGCACAAACCAGCACACCCTCTCCGAGTGCAGCCGATGCTCCCACAGGGTTTACCCACTGCCGGGCCTGCCCCCAGCATGGAGGAGAGGGTGCGTTGCTGCCACCTCCACCTCGCTGAAGATAGCCCGAGGCTGCACACCTGGTCGGCGGCACCGTCCACAGGGTAGGCTGCTGTCAGGGGCCTGGGCTGCTGCTGCTTCCCTTTTCTGACATGGCACTGGGTGGAGGGGGAGTAAGGAAGGAAGGAAAGAAGGAAAGAAGAAAATAAATTAAATACAAAGGATGTAAGGGAAAAATAAAAAAGTCACAAAAACACACAAAAAATTAAAAAGAACGCAAAATACAAAAACACAGTAATATAATAAATACCAATTAGGGATAGAGTAATTAGGAGGGTACAGAATTGAAAGGATAACAGTGGATTAAAGAATTCCAGCACCATGAACAGAACAGAGAAAACAAGAGGGTCACACCCATGCAAACTGTGTGGCGCCTTTCGCGCATGTTTTCAAATGCAAGGGCGCACTCAGCGTTGCATTTGACATTAAACACAAAGCGAACTGGCATGCCGAGAAACGAGATCTTCAGCCACTTCGCGCAGTTCCGTGTATTGCAACTCTGCAAACTCCATCCAGGCCTAATTAAATATAGAGAACTCTGAGTATGCGGAGGGCCAGTTAATAAACATCTTTCATAATTTAACAGCTTGCATAAATCAACAAGATGTGTGTTAGTAGCCACCTTTCTAAGTTCAATCTTTATCCTAGTTAGCAGTGCAATGGCACAGGTTTTAGTGATGTCTCCCTCGCCAGTGGGGGTCATATATAACACTCTTACCTCATGGGCCTGGCACCTAGTTGACTGCTTAGTAAAACCATATTGTGCCCAATGTCATGCTTTTCCAAAAGATCCTGATATAAAAGAGAATTCCACTTCAGAAGGCAGATTTTAATCCTTACATTAACTGAATCTAGGACTGTTCTACTCCAAAGGCCTAGCTCCAAATGCATTGCAGCGCCTGGAGAATTGTGCCTCATGTTCAACTCGGTCTAAGCACTAAAACGTGTCTTCAAGGTTATCCATCTCCAGCCCTCACCAATCAGACAAATGTGCATCGTTGCACCCTCATAATTTGCCACACTGGAGAAAAATCAGAACCACCGTTCCTAGGTGGAATTTTAATAGTTGCCTTTTTCAATTATGTTCAGTTTTCAGTTTGAAAAAAGAAACTGATTTCGAGGCTTGTCTTTGCAAAAAATGTGTTAGCCAGTCTTTCATGCCATGATAGCATGGTGGCCAAGTCACCATTGTTTGTTTTTGTCGAAAGTGCTCCTCCCAGGTTTTAATTGGAAATAATGGCCACCGATACGGCCACCAGCTCATTTGGTGGGCAAGCTGCAGCTGTAGCATTCTCCAGCTGCTTCAGTGGCGTTGTGGTTCTCCTCCCAAATTTTGAATCAGGTTTTAAATAGAGAAGAGGGAAAATCAAGTCAATCGCCAACAGAAACAGGTAAAACCAAAATCACAAGTATATAGTGGTGCGTGCAGTCCACCACAGGACAGCCATGGGGTGTAAAATTATGAAAATAGCAGCAACTTCATAACAACATAATGCTAGCATAAAAATCAATACTAAGCCAGAATTAATGTTCATGTTGTGTGAAAGGAGAACTGATTTGGTTCAGTTACGTGCGCTTAATTCGAGAAGTATCAAATAAACTAGGTAGACTGCACTCAGTTATTCTTAAAACGCAAAATACCTGGATGGAAGTGCACGATGCAACATTACCTACTCGACCTGGTAATAAAAGCAATCGCACCACCCTTTACTTCAGTCAAACAGAATAAAAAATATTCAGTTCCGAATAAAATGCGCATACAATGGACAGAAATACAAGCTTAAAGATTAAAAAAACTAGCAGGGGCCTACATTTAAACCCCGCAATCAAAATTGCTGAATCTACCTATGGCATATGTTCAGAAACTTATTCTTTCAATCAAGGATTATAACTTATTATGTCTTTAAATCTGATTTTTCGGGAACTTTCATTCTAATTCCCAAGGAGATATATTCAGTAGCTAGCTACCTCGAGCAGTTCCTAGATCTTTTACTTTAGAATAATGCTATAATCTCGAGAAACAAT
The DNA here is from genome assembly GCA_963921515.1 of Calotriton arnoldi. NCBI lineage: Eukaryota > Metazoa > Chordata > Amphibia > Caudata > Salamandridae > Calotriton > Calotriton arnoldi. The sequence goes on from CAWUFW010017349.1 coordinate 187,520, forward strand.
TTTCTCTAATGAGAGGAGCTTAATGTCTAAAAAAATGTACCTTCGATCTTTGATTTATATTCTGGACAGCAATTTAACTCTCAGCCTGTATTCCCGTCAGTAACATGCTAGGTGTGGTTTGTGCGCCAGATAGTATGTAGGGGGTTCCTGTCACGGCAGGGAGCTTCATGGGTGGGCGGTACTACCAGTGTTGCCACTTCGCTAGTATTTGATAACCCTTACTTTTTCTGTGGAACTTGCACACTGACCATTAGCTCTCTTCCTCTGTGATACACCAAAACACGGTGTTTTGCACGTGGCCCATTCACATCTTCATCACTAGGTCTGTCACTTGTGCGGTAGGGCTGGGTGTTTGTCAACCAGTATTTCTCCTCGCAGTTCTTCAGAGGATAAACATGACAGGGCCGCAGATAATTTACATTGTGGAGATCCCAGGGGATTAGAAGCGTGGACTGATATTCATAGTAGGTCTGCCATTTGTTATTTGGGTTTGCCATGAGTTATGCCCTTCCAAGAGATAAACATTTGCTTTGTCTGAATTTGCATTTTAAGACATGGTGAACTAGCTGAAGAATAAAACATTTGCTGTGTATGTGTCACGTCTTGTGGATGAGTAACAAGCCCTGTAGCTGAGAGACTGCTAACCTCAGTGAGCAGGGGCATATTTTCAAGGTGGGGGTTTGGGGTGTAACACCCCCTAATAAATGTATTTTCGGATAAATAGTTGGGTACAGCTCCTTTCAGCCGGGTATTATGAGATGTCAGTCGGATTTCACCTGGGATGTTTATATTCACACAGACAAAAATGCACACACCCTCCCCCCCTCTGTTTTGAAAGTCCCCAAAATATTGGTTATTTTACAAAATATTGTGTTTTCTCTCTTAGTACTCCTAGCAATCCGCATTCCTTTCCATTGCCCCTTAGGCCCCTCTCACGCACCCTGCTTGTCGTCAGAATGTATTGAAACATCATATGCCAGTCTGATTGTTGGAAAATCGGAAGCTCACCCCCCCCTCCGGCCCCTCCCCAGTTTTACTGACCAAGCTACGCCCCTGTCAATAAGGTTCGGAGAAGGTTTGCGTTGGCGTTTGCATATACCAAGCAAAGTGTTGCTGTAAGAAACCACCATTACATTTACTTCACATGTGAAGTTAGCAAGGAGGATAGTACGATGGGCCAACCTATCCCGTTGTTGCATTTGCTACGGAACCAGCTAAAGAAGGTGTCTGAAAGGTTCGCCTTTGCAGGTGTGAACAAAAGCACAGAAGAGCATGCCTTGGTTGTGAGCTTAATCCTTCGTTTGGCTGATAATACAAGGCTGCAACATGACATCATCACATCCAAAGAGTACATCTGTGCCACTCTACTTGATCCATGGTACAATAAAATTCACACACTTTCCTTCCTTTTTCTGAAGGGGATGTTTCAAAATGCAAGAGGTGGATTTTTTGAGCAAGCCGGAGACCTGGAAGAAGAATGGCTGACACTTAGAGTCCCACCCCGCAGTTCTGGAGTGCTACCTCCAACTTCCAGAGAGTGCAGTTGTCTCACAGCAGCCAACAGCATCATCAACCAGAACACCGGTAGCAACAGCAACAGAAGGACTGCACCCAACATCTGCATTGTATTGATTTCAATGGGCAGGGCGTAAGTCCAGTGCAGAGGTAATGGCAAAAGAGCTTGAGCAAGTGGCAGCGCCAATGACCATTCAGAAGATGTTCTAGGAGTATATGGATGATCTAAATTAGGTCTATATGGATCAAAACCCATCGATGTATTGGTATGGGAAGATGAGTCAATGGCAAGAGCACAGCAGACTGGCAATAAAGTATCTGGCTTTTCCTAAAGCCAGTGTATCTGCTGAGCATGTGTTCAGTGCAGCTGGTGAAATTGTTGCAGTGAGAAGGACCAGTCTCTCGCCTCAAAATGTGTAGAGATTGACTATGATCAAAATTAACCAGCATTTCATACCAAACATTTACACCATTCCTGAAACAGTGCAGGAGGAGGAGAAAAAGGATTGGCCAGAATCAAGTGTGTTAGCTGGCCAACTTCAAGGTGAACCACCTGAGTTTGAGGACAAACTCTACTTCCAAGACTGAGTATGCCAGTGCCACCATAGAACTTTTAATTATTTCTTTTTGAACATCTTTCTTTGCAATAATAAAAAGAAAATAGCTAGTGGAACATATTGTTTGTGTCCAATTTTGCTGCCCCACCATTTTTAGTCACATATATTGCCAGATTGCAATTGTACCAGTGTGCAGTGAAGATGCTTTTACATTTCCTTGATGACATTGGAGACACTGCCTGCCACCCTCACATGCCTATCCTTTTTTGCATCACTTAGCAGGGCTTCCCCGGAAGATCGTTGATTTATAAGAGTACCAATACCAAAGTCCAATGTCTTACCTGCATCAAAGGTGCAATTGCATACCTACTACTTAACCTACCAAACATTGGATTGGAAGAGGTAACTGCAACTATTGCACTGGTGAGTGAGTGAGTGAGTATGAGTGATGATTGATGATTCATGTGGTGGCAGGCAGTGAAGGAGGGTTTTCAACTGTAATTTGGAAATTTGATTATAATTTGCAATGTTTGGGGCCAGAATGAGGGTGCGATCATTTTTTTTACTGGAGGTGATTGGCCTTTACAAGCTTACTTAGCCAAAATGAACCTGTGTGGTACCCTCCTATGATCCTTCAGTTTTTTCATTACCTATGAGGGCTGCCTCAGAAGATCATTTAATTTATAAGAATGCCGAATTCCAAATTGTTGCTTGCATCAAGGAAGAGATACTATAGTGTACCTACCACCACCATGCTTGGATTGGAACAGGTAACCATTGCACCAACAAGTGATATATTATTGAGTGATTGTGAGTGATGATTGATGATTCATGTGGTGCAGACAGTGAGGGAGGGTTTTCAAATGTAATTTGGGAACTTGATTGAGATGATTTGCAATGTTTATGGCCTGAATGGCGGGGTGATCATTTTTTCCTGGAGGTGATTGGCCCTTTCACACTTAGCCAAATTTACTTGCAGGCTCCACTCCTTTTTTCCTGGTTCTTCAGAGACCAGAACAGTCACTTTAGTTAACAAACAAAAACCTATACAAAATACTGCAATTCTGTTTCTCTTCTTGTTCTTCAACAGCAGTGCACTGCACGTCTATCTTGCTCGGGTCGTGTCTGAGATTGGAGTTACACGGAGTCAGGAGGAGGCTGGAAGAACTCAGGGTGGCACTATCTCATCAACAGCTAGAAGACAGAAGTTATCGACGTTAAAGGAAAACCATGACTCGGCCTAGTTCTCAACTATGTGGAATGTAGAGAGGTGCATTGATTTGTGAAATGCTGGTGAGTGTGTGTGTTGCACTGGTGACAAAAGTGAAACTCTGAGACCTCTTGCTTTTTGCTCTGAGTCTTCTTGGTACATTCTTCATGAAGCTTACCTTCCTTCTGTCCTTCTCCTTCACTCTAAAATGCAGAATCTGTTTTACAATCCGCAGGCCATCTCATCGCCTGCACGAACAAAAGCCGAAAGCACACCAGACAGGTACCCAAGTGTGATGGACATTCCAGAGGAGAATGCAGATGCACCACCTAATTTTGCATTACAGTATCATTTTTTTAAATAATCTTATTTTTAAAACTGGGTGGGTTCACTCCTCTGCAATTCGATTATTTCAAACCTAGAAGAAAGAACGTTTAGATATCTGATAACTTGGGTTTCTGGGGCAGAAAGACTGTTTGCAATGCATTTAACTGTACTGTGTCATACTCATTCCTTCGTTTTCTTCTACAACAGATTGATGACGATGATGTGCTACTTCTCTTCCAGATGAATCTTGCCCTTGTGTAGTGTTTGTCTTTGTCACACCTTTCCCCAAATCCCCTTTCCCATCTATTCATCAAACCCCTAACCCTCTTTCCCTGGGCTGTGTGATTTCTTGAGGTGTGACTTAATTTGTACCATAAATGGATCACACACTTAGCGGGGCGGATGAGGTGAAAGTGACACCAACTCACTGAAGGATCTTCTATTACCTAAGCAAAAGCCCCCACTGGCTCCATTTACCCATCCACACATACAAGTGATCCATATTTTAAATATAGAAGAGCATCAGTCATCAGCATCATCATTCAGGCCTAGTGTTGCATAAATGCTTAAACACAGGGTTGACCGTTAGAATCGGGTCATGGTATGATTGTACAAGCTCCGGTCGGTTCAAGGTTTTTGCTCTAAGACTGATGTTCCAGGTTGCGGTTTCGTTACTGGTGGTTCTGCAGTTTGTGTAGTTGCATGTGTTTGGTTGATAGACAGAAGTCCGTCAGACTTTTACCGCCACCGCTACCACAACCTCCAGGGGGCAACGCGCATCAGTTTCGCGCCAGCCGGCCGGCGCTTAAAGCTTGACTCGGGCTCCCGCAGCGCGGGACACCCGTCAGACTTTTACCGCCACCGCTACCACAACCTCCAGGGGGCAACGCGGCTGGAGCCGCGCATCAGTTTCGCGCCAGCCGGCGCTTAAAGCTTCACTGGGCTCCCGCAGCGCGGGACGCGCGTGGGCGAAGCCCGGGCCAAGGGCGGGCCCATCGGAGCCCGGAGGAGGCTGGGTTGGGCTTACCCTCTTCCATTCGATGAGTGAAGTATAAGGCTTTTTCAAGGTATTGTTTGCTTTAGTCCCTTTTCCGCCTTCTTTCATTGGTGTTTTTGTTTTTACTTCACTGTTGAACCCCGTCCACTATACTTGGTAGCCCTATATTGGAGAACTGAACTGAACTGAAATGAGTAAAAGGAAGCCTGCCAATGAAAAGCAGGGGGCGGGACATGTTGGGACGCTTGATGCATTTTTGACGAGGGCTGAATCTGTACTTGCCCACTGTTGGAAAGTGGGTTATTGGTAGGGGCAAATGTAGGTCTGCCACTGGCAATAAGATCACTAACACATGATAGGACTCAGCATAGGTCTTAGAAAATTATTCCTATGCTCAACCCTTGGTAACGTGGCTGCGAGCAGACAGGCTTAACTTCAAAGACAGGTATGTAAAGCATTCAAAAACACCATTTCAGTAAATAATTAAGACACAACACTAAATAAAAATCCAACACCAATTTATAAAAATAGGTAATATATTTATCTTTTAAATGACACCAAAACGAAAAAAATCCACTGTAGGGAACCAGAGATATGAATTTTTAAAGATTAGTCACTTTCTAGTGCTTAGAAACCAACAGTGCCCCTTTTAGTCATTTCGTTTTCTCTGACAGGGACACACCTTTAGAAATTGTTCTGAAGAATTCTCACCACTGTGTTGTGCCGCCTTCTTCAGCAAGCGGGGTCCAGTTAGAACTCTTTCCTGAAGTTCTGCTTGCGGGTCCCAAAGTATCCAACACACAATCCAATGGTTCTGGAATCTCCAAGAGGGTCCTTGAAAGTGTGAAACTTCAATTCCGCAATCCACTTGAACAAAATCCCTTACAAATCCACTGGTACTCCAGGCTGGGAATTCTTTCTGGTGATGTCCAGGTGAGCTCTGTTAACCTGTAGCTTGCAGGGAGTCCACTCTTTAGTCCTTTTGCAGCAAGGTAATCCACAGGGCTGCAGTTTCAGTTGGTGCAGTCTTCAGAGGTCAGGCCTTAGAAATCTTTGCACAGCAAAACTTCTCAGCAGAGCACTTCTTGCTTCAGTAAGTTTCAAGTAGCAGATCTGGAGGGCTCTGCCCCTCTCAGATACTTATTCAAAAGTCTCTGGGTCAAGCAACAGGCCACCTCTGACCAATGAGAGCAGGGTAACTCCTCATCGTTATGACCACTTCCTGTTGAGTGTGGCATTATTTGGTCCCAGAGTGCATCTAATCTTCCAAATCCATAATGGCTGATTTACCAGCAAGGAGGTAAGAGCTGGCTAAACACACTCCCTGGGATGGCTTATCTCTATGGACTCTCCCCCTACCATCTGCACATACCTTCCTTAAGCCTAGCCCTGACTCTGGGTCAAGAGTGTCAGAGTGAAACTGAAACCCAGGAATCCCCTCTGCATTTGAAGAGCATGATTTATGACATTGTAGGTTATCCATTTTTAAGTGCCCCAAATCCCAAAGTCGAATTTGAGCACAATTTGCTTTTTAAAAGCAGTCCTGGTACCCAGGGCTTATTTTAAACTGACCCCTGGCTTCAGCAGCGCACCCATGCATGTGCAGAAAAGCTGCTGGCCTCTAAACTGCCATGCCCCAGGATACTGGGGACTTCTAGGTAGTCTCAATCCCCTGCCCTAGTATATACTAGGGGCTTATGGGGTAGGTCATGCCAATTACAGGGGTACCCCACCATACCAGAGTGTACCCTAGTGTATGTTGGGTGGCTTAACTGTATTCTAATGTGTTCCTTTCAGCTTGGCACTGGCCCTGGGCCTGGTTAGACAGAGCCCAGGGTCAGTCAGAGTCAGTTACCACCAGTTCCAGTCAGCAAAAAGTTGGGGGGTGCCCAGGGCACAGGATGACTTTACAACATAGCCCCCCCCCCAAACAAAAGGTGAGGGGTTACTAAACTACACCCTGGTAGTCCTCCTCAGCTAAGTGGAAAAACCTGGAAAGTCCATCTGCATTTGCATGGGCAACCCCAGGTCTGTGTTCCACTGTAAAGTCCATTCCCTGTAGGGAAATGGACCACCTTAACAGCTTGCGATTCTCCCCTCTCATCTGCATGAGCCATCTGAGAGGCCTGTGGTCAGTGTGAACACAAAAGTGAGTCCCAAACAAATATGGTCTCAACTTTTTCAGGGACCACACCACAGCAAAAGCCTCTCTCTCAATGGCACTCCACCTCTGCTCTCTGGGAAGAAGCCTCCTGCTAATAAAGGCAACTGGCTGATCAAGGCCCCCTTCATTTAGCTGTGACAACACTGCCCCAATCCCTTGCTCTGAAGCATCTGTCTGAACTACAAATTCTTTTGTGTAGTCAGGGGCCAGTAACACTGGTGCTGAACACATAGCAGCTTTCAGAGTGTCAAAAGCCGTCTGACACTCTGGGGTCCAAATCACCTTCTTGGGCCTCTTTTTAGAAGTCAGTTCTGTTAGGGGCCCCACAATGGTCCCATAATTTTGAACAAATCTTCTATAATACCCTGTCAGTCCAAGGAATGCCCTGACCTGAGTCTGGGTAACAGGTGCTGTCCAATCCAAAATAGTTTGGATTTTAGCTTGGAGAGGCTGTACATGGTCCCCACCTACCAGGTGGCCCAGGTACACCACAGAACTCTGCCCTATTTGGCACTTGCTTGCCTTAATAGTCAGGCCTGCCTGCTGCATGGCCTGAAGCACTTCCCTTAGGTGATTTAAGTGATCCCCCCAGGTAGAACTGTATACAGCTATATCATCCAGGTAAGCTGCACTGAACTGTTCCAACCCAGACAAGACCCTGTTCACCAACCGTTGGAAGGTGGCAGGTGCATTCTTTAATCCAAAGGGCATTACCTTGAACTGATAATGTCCCTCTGGTGTGGAGAATGCTGACCTCTCCTTTGCTCCATCAGTGAGGGCAATCTGCCAGTAACCTGAAGTCAAATCTAAAGTACTCAGGTACTTAGCAGCCCCTAACCTGTCAATGAGCTCATCAGCTCTAGGTATAGGGTGAGCGTCAGTCTTTGTGACTGCATTCAATCCTCTGTAGTCCACACAGAACCTTAACTCCTTGGGTCCCCCCTGAGGATTAGGTTTAGGCACCAGCACCACTGGACTGGCCCATGGACTCTCAGACGGTTCACTTACCCCCAAGTCCAGCATCTTAGCAACCTCAGTTTTAATGCAGGCTCTGACATGGTCAGACAACCTGTACAGTTTATTTTTGACAGGTAGGCTGTCACCAGTGTCAATGTGGTGCACACACCACTCAGTGATGCCTGGGGTCAAAGAGAACAGGCCGGCAAACTGTTCCAGCACTTGCTTACAGTCTCTGTGCTGCTGGTCTGTCAACTTGGGAGAGAGTATCACCCCCTCCACTGACCCATCTTGCACATTAGTGGAGAGGAGGTCGGGCACAGGGTCAGTTTCCTCCTCCACACCCTCATCAGTGACCAGTAACATGGTCATGTCTGCCCTGTCATGGTGGGGTTTCAATCTATTCACATGCAGGACCCTATGAGGGTTCCTGGGGGTGCCAAGGTCAACCAAATAGGTAACCTCCCCCTTCTTTTCTAAGATTGGATAGGGCCCACTCCACTTGTCATGGAGGGCCCTGGGAGCCACAGGCTCCAACACCCACACCAATTGTCCTGGAGTATACTCAGGCATAGTAGCCTTTTGATCATACCAGTGCTTCATGAGCTCCTTGCTGGCCTCCAGTTTCCTGTTTGCCTTGTACATGTACTCTGCCATTCTAGATCTCAGGCCTAGCACATAATCAAGCACATTGTCCTTAGCTTCTTTAAGAGGCTTCTCTAGAGACTCTCTTAGCAGGCTCAATGGCCCCCTCACAGGGTGTCCAAACACCAACTCAAAGGGACTGAAACCAACCCCTTTCTGTGGCACCTCCCTGTAGGCAAACAATAAGCATGGGAGGAGAACATCCCATCTCCTCCTGAGTTTCTCTGACAACCCATTTATCATGCCCTTCAGGGTTTTGTTGAATCTCTCAACAAGACCATTTGCTTGTGGGTGATAGGGGGTGGTGAACTTGTAGTTGACACCACACTCATCCCACATAGCAGTCAGATAGCTGGACAGGAAGTTTGTGCCCCTATCGGACACCACCTCTTTTGGAAACCCCACTCTGGTGAACACACCAAGCGCTCTAGCCACCGCAGGAGCATCAGTGGTTCTCAGAGGTATGGCTTCAGGGTATCTAGTAGCATGGTCAACTACCACTAAGATGTACCTATTCCCTGATGCAGTAGGTGGGTCCAGGGGACCAACAATGTCCATCCCCACCCTTTCAAAAGGAACCCCAACCACTGGCAGTGGTATTAGGGAGCCTTTGTCTTGCCCCCTGCCTTGCCACTGGCCTGACAGGTGACACAGGAGCTGCAAAACTCCTTTACCTTTTCAGACATATGGGGCCAGTAGAAATGGTTCACCAATCGGTTCCATGTCTTTGTCTGTCCCAAATGTCCTGCCAAGGGGATATCATGACCCAAAGTCAGGATGAACTCTCTGTACTTCTGGGGCACCACCAACCTCCTGGTGGCCCCCTCCTTGAGGTTTCTGGCCTCAGTATAAAGCAGTCCATCTTCCCAGTAGATTCTATGACACCCACTGTCATCCCCTTCCTCTTGCTTAGAGGCAATCCGCCTCAAGCTCTCAAGGGTGGGACAGTCACGCTGTCCCTCCCTGAACTCCTCTCTGGAGGGTCCACCGGCTCCTGTCAGTTCTGCCAAATCTGACAGCTCTGGCAGGGATGGCGTCCCTCCCTCCGAGGCCAGATCCTCCCCATCAGGGTTAGATTCTGCCTGCACCTCTGGAGTTCCCTGGGCTGGCTCACCAGGCCCAGTACCCTTGTTCATGGATGCTTGGCCCTTTGTTCCAGGGTCCAAGTGTCCAGCCCTTCCCTTCTGGCTAGTCTGTGACCTAGTCACAGCACATACCCACTCAGGGAGCTCCAATATTTTCATATGGAGTCCTCTCTCCACCTCTGACCACGCAGAGGCTTCAAGGTCATTGCCCAGTAAACACTGGACTGGGAGCACCTTTGACACAGCTACCTTCATAGGGCCTGTCACACCTCCCCATTCCAAATCCACCACAGCCATAGGATGGAGTTTGGTGGTGCTGTTCTGCATAAGTCACCTGGTGAAACTCACCAGGTAACAAACTCTCTGGGGGCACCAGCTCATCCAGGACCATAGTTACACTCGCCCCAGTGTCTCTGATAGCCTCAACCTCAGTCCCATTCACTTTAGGCCTCTGCCTGTACTTATCCATGTTTGGAGGTAAGGCAGTAAGGGTTGCAATATTCACCCCACCCAGGGACACTAAGGTTGCTTGCCCCACCTGATTACCCCTCTCTGGGACAGCACTCTCCACCCCTACACTTACACTGGCAATCCCTGTGGATGGCCCCTTAGGGGGGAGCTTCTTGGCGCAGACAGCGCCTCCCTGTTTGTGCCCTGGCTGGTTACAGTCAAAGCACTTACCCACCTTTGAGGGATCAAAGAACCTACCATTCTTTCCCTGATACCCCCTCCCTTTGAATTTGGGTTGGCTCGGGGCCCCCCTCCTTGTGCAGGTTTTTGTGGGTCTTTGGAGGACTCCTGGTTTTGACCTTCTTTTCCCGGGGCTTTCCCCTGGGGAGGGACCTGTCCTCCTTTCTTCTGGTCACCCCCTGGTGCTGAATGGAAACCCGGGTTCTCACCCACTCATCAGCTGATTCCCCCAACTCTCTGGGGTCTGTCAGCTTAGAGTCCACTAGATACTGGCGTAACTTCTCTTCTGCACAATGAGTCAAAATGTGTTCTTTCAAAAACAAATTATACAATCCCTCATAAGTGCTCACTTTGTTACCACAAATCCAGCCTTCCAGTGCCTTCACTGAAACATCCACAAAGTCTATCCAAGACTTGGAATTCAATTTCTGGGTGTTCCTAAACTTCACCCTGTACTGCTCTGGAGTCAGACCAAACCTCTTGACTAAGCAGGCTTTCATCTGCTGGTATGATTCTGCATCCTCTCCCTTCAGGGTCAGGAGCCTATCCCTTCCAGCTACTGGAATCAACTCCCACAGGAGTGCACCCCAATACCTAGAGTGGACCCTACTCATCTTAAGGGCCCTCTCAAAAGCTGCAAGCCATTTGTCAATGTCATCCCCCTCATTGTACTTGGGCACAATACCCTTTGGAAGTTTAGGTTCCAATCTGCCACCCCTGGACATCTCAGCATCTTCTTCGCTTTCGCTGCCACCATTTCTCTTTTCCTCCTTCTCCCATCTCTTCTCAGCCAAATCCAGTTTCCTTTGCTCTAAAGCTATCAAAGCTAATTGAGCCTGAAGCTGTCTCTCTGCAAGGGACCGTAGTGGTTCCTGAGTAAGTGACCCTTCCCCACTCCCACCATCAGGATTCTGTTGGCTTACACTAGTTATAATGGAAGAGGCATCATCCTCCTCTCCTGGGATGATGTTGGGGGGGACACCCTCTACCCCCCCTTGATTCTCCTCAGCTGCCTGGTCATGGGCTTGTATAAACTGAAACAACCCTACCTTCCTATACCTCTTGGAAGCAGGCAGCCCCCTAAGCCTACACTGTTCCCTAAGCTCAGCAAACTTACACTGGGACAGTTTAGCCAGGTCCAACTCCACGGTTCCCTAGTTTTGGGTCACAACACTAGGCACAATAGACTTAGAACAATTTGGAAAAATCAAAACAATGGATTAAAAACAGTTTAGTCCAAATTCCAAAAATCAAACTCAAAAGTTTTGTTCTAAGGCAATTTAGAGGATTTTTATAATGTTAATTCATTCACTGAAAGGTGTATTTTTTAAACACAAGTCCTCATCCACACCGCTGAGCACCAAATGTTTGAAAGTGGGTTATTGGTAGGGGCAAATGTAGGTCTGCCACTGGCAATAAGGTCACTAACACATGATAGGACTCAGCATAGGTCTTAGAAAATTATTCCTATGCTCAACCCTTGGTAACGTGGCTGCGAGCAGACAGGCTTAACTTCAAAGACAGGTATGTAAAGCATTCAAAAACACCATTTCAGTAAATAATTAAGACACAACACAAAATAAAAATCCAACACCAATTTATAAAAATAGGTAATATATTTATCTTTTAAATGACACCAAAACTAAGAAAATCCACTGTAGGGAACCAGAGATATGAATTTTTAAAGATTAGTCACTTTCTAGTGCTTAGAAACCAACAGTGCCCCTTTTAGTCATTTCGTTTTCTCTGACAGGGGCACACCTTTAGAAATTGTTCTGAAGAATTCTCACCACTGTGTTGTGCCGCCTTCTTCAGCAAGCGGGGTCCAGTTAGAACTCTTTCCTGAAGTTCTGTCCCAAAGTATCCAACACACAATCCAATGGTTCTGGAATCTCCAAGAGGGTCCTTGAAAGTGTGAAACTTCAATTCCGCAATCCACTTGAACAAAATCCCTTACAAATCCACTGGTACTCCAGGCTGGGAATTCTTTCTGGGGATGTCCAGGTGAGCTCTGTTAACCTGTAGCTTGCAGGGAGTCCACTCTTTAGTCCTTTTGCAGCAAGGTAATCCACAGGGCTGCAGTTTCAGTTGGTGCAGTCTTCAGAGGTCAGGCCTTAGAAATCTTTGCACAGCAAAACTTCTCAGCAGGGCACTTCTTGCTTCAGTAAGTTTCAAGTAGCAGATCTGGAGGGCTCTGCCCCTCTCAGATACTTATTCAAAAGTCTCTGGGTCAAGCAACAGGTCACCTCTGACCAATGAGAGCAGGGTAACTCCTCATCGTTATGACCACTTCCTGTTGAGTGTAGCATTATTTGGTCCCAGAGTGCATCAAATCTTCCAAATCCATAATGGCTGATTTTCCAGCAAGGAGGTAAGAGCTGGCTAAACACACCCCCTGGGATGGCTTATCTCTATGGACTCTCCCCCTACCATCTGCACATACCTTCCTTAAGCCTAGCCCTGACTCTGGGTCAAGAGTGTCAGAGTGAAACTGAAACACAGGCCTCCCCTCTGCCTTTGAAGAGCATTGTTTACGACTCCACCCCCTGGCCTGGCATTCCTATAGACCAGCAAACTGCCCTCCCCGCAGAGTGGTTAACACCAGGGGTTCTTTATCACCTCTTCAAGGCAGCCTGGCTAATCCACATAACTCTGACCAATCAGGGCAGACCACTGGAAGGCTGAATTTGGACTTACAAACAAGAAAGTCTTATAACTTCTTGTATGTACACTTTAGGAGAAATTCTACAATATAATATTGTTGGATTTACTAGTACCATTCTGGGAAGTCTTTGAATAGTCCGGCTAGTCCTCTCCTATCAATATTTATTAATCAATAACTTCCTACCATGTTAACCTATGGGCCATGGGGTTTGCAATGGGGAAAATGACTTGGGCCAGTTTTCTAGCACCAGGGCTTATAAAAACATATTTTATAAGTATTTCCCTAATTTCTACAGGACCCCCAACCCTTGTGCACTTAGGGGAGACTTTAGGGGTTCTGAATCTGTAAAAATATTGCAGATCCTCAATTTCCTGTGCTCCTAGCCTCAAAGTCGAATTTGGGCAGCACTTTAACACGATGTGGGGAGTGAAATGTGAAATTTCACTTTACCCAGGCATATAAAAACTCATTTTATAAGGGTGTACATTATAGATAACTGACCCCCACCCCTGGGATACCTAGGGAAGACCCTGGGGGCCCCTAAAATGCCAAAACATTGTAGGTTATCCATTTTAAGTGCCCCAAATCCCAAAGTCGAATTTGAGCACAATTTGCTTTTAAAAGCAGTCCTGGCACCCAGGGCTGCTTTTAAACTGACCCCTGGCTTCAGCAGTGCACCCATGCATGTGCAGAAAAGCTGCTGGCCTCTAAACTGCCATGCCCCAGGATACTGGGGACTTCTAGGTAGTTTCAATCCCCTGCCCTAGTATATACTAGGGGCTTATGGGGTAGGTCATGCCAATTACAGGGGTACCCCACCATACCAGAGTGTACCCTAGTGTATGTTGGGTGTCTTAACTGTATTCTAATGTGTTCCTTTCAGCTTGGCACTGGCCCTGGGCCTGGTTAGACAGAGCCCAGGGTCAGTCAGAGTCAGTTACCACCAGTTCCAGTCAGCAAAAAGTTGGGGGGTGCCCAGGGCACAGGATGACTTTACAACACCCACGAAATAGAATTAACAGAGCGGAGGCTCTCTTTGGACTCTTTAATCGCCCAAAAACGTTCTTCCCTGGGTGGGACACCCTTAATCATTGATCGTATAACCTCTGAGGAACCTACAGGAGAACCAAGCCACACTATAGCTGCAGCGACGAATAAGACTTTATCCCCAGACGTTATAACTGTGACACTTGAACAACCGACTGAAAGTAGTGCCGCTGATCAAAGGTCTAGGAAAAGGAAGGGCGGTGGCCCATTGGGACAAAAGACGCTGAAAAGAGCCTGTACTGAAAAGCGGACTGGGGGTGAGAACTCTGATTCAACTTTGCCTACTCATCCAAGATCTACCAGATCTACTAGATCAACAAAGCAGAAGGATGTAACTATTATCGAAACGGATTTGGTGAATGATTTTGATTTGCTAAAAAGTATTGAGAGTATGATGATTGTGCTTTTAAACCCTATCGTTGATAGACTAACTCAGATAGAGGAGAAATTGTCTACCTTGGAGGCAACTTATCAATTAAGTCAGGTCCCTCTAAATATTGCTGAACCGATAGAAGATCTGAGGCCTACCTTACAGTCAGATGGATTATCATCGTTAGGCCCTTCACTGGCACCAGAAGATGTATGCCAAGAAATAGGAAGTTATGAAGCTAGGCAAGGAAAAGGGTCTAATTTATTGGGTGTTGCATGCCAGCGCCTAAATAATCTGAGTACATATAATAATAATCTCCACCCCCCAACCCACTTAGGTACAGTAAGAACTGGCATTCCCAGACTCAATCTTGAGTCAAAGGGACCTAATAGGCCTAGAAACACTTGTTCGGATATTAATCGGCCTATTGCCACCTCCCAGATAGAGGTGGGAGCTGTGGTGTCTAGTTCTGGGAGGGGGGCCTCTGATTGCCAGGCAGTATCTGAGAAAACTAAGGAGAGGTTAGATCTTCCCCCAGCTGCTTGCCCATATGTCATAATTTTAGCAAATGTTCCAGAATTGAAGTCGAACGCTGTAGAATCTACGGAACAGCTAATTCATAAGTGTCACACTGGTTATCCAACTGTATAGGCGAAAACCTTAATGTCCAAAAACACATTATTATGGCTAGAAGGATTAACTGGCTAGGAAGAACCCCTAAGTGTATCAAAGGTGATTGCATTGTACTAAACTTTGATAATCATCATGTAGTGGGCGAGATATTACCTATACTGCCGTCTACTCCGTCATTCTATTCTGAAATTTATGCTCTCCCACTTGGGTTCTTTTATAAGCCTTACGGCACTTCACATTTCCTGAGGCCCACAGCTCCTAACCCCCAGAATCCATTTTATTATCGGTTTAATCAGCCTGTTCCTTCTTTGGTTTCACCTTTACCTCTCACTAATAGATTTGCCGCATTGGAAGGCATGCCGACATGTGATTGACTGGATGAACCGAGTATTTTGATTAAGGGTGATAGCAATGAACAGAATATTAAGGCTAATGGTGATGGTAATGAAGAGAGTATTACGCTTGATGGGGATGGTGATGAACAGAGTACTATGGTCAATGGTGATGGTGAGAATCAATCATTAGATGATTCACCAATGACTATTTCCTCAGCTGTAATTTCGCAAAAAGAAACAAATTTAGAGAGCGGAAGTCTGAATCTGCCCCTAACATCGATGCAACAAGAGAATATCTTAGGGGGCGCTGTGGTAATGACATGGAATATTGCTGGTTATAACCAGAAAAGAACAAATCCTGAGTGGTTAGCTTTATTAACATTTAAAGACATAATATGTTTGCAGGAGACATGGGAAGTTGAACCAATACATATAAATGGGTATAGATCATTTCATACCCCTGCTATTCCATCGCCAGCTGGGCGTGCTAAAGGTGGATTATTGACTTTACTTTCTAATGCCCTCCCACTCAAAGTAAAGTTCTGTTTAAATACATCACCAAACTATCATGTCATTCTACTAGAGTTTTGTGTAGACCAACATTGGCTCCTTATTAATTTTTATAACAACAACTTTGGAACCAATTTACCAGCAGTATTAGTCTCTATTGAAAGAGATATTGAACTTGTGCAAAATAAGTGCACTAAGCTCTGTAATATAATCTGGCTTGGGGACTTTAACGCTCACCCCTGTGATAAGATGGATTCTCTAGTCTGTGGAATTCTGGATAATGATGGAGAAAGTTTATCCCATTTTAGCCACTCAGAGTATGGTAATGCTCTAAATAGACTGCTAATGATAAATAATTTGGTACTTCTTAATGTGACTGATAATCAAACTGATCAGTTAGGATGTACTTTTTTTAATCATTCTTTTTCCTCTACCCTTGATTATGTTTTGGTCTCAGACCCTATAAAAGGCCTATTCTCTGACTTTGAGATAAACCTCTATGCTTTTAGTGACCATGCTGCTATAACCTTCCTTATTCCCTCCTTAATGAGAAATGAAACTAGTTTTAAACTAAATGTAACACCAGTTATTGCAAGGACAAATGGAATTGCTCTGAAGTGGGAGAAAGTAGATACTAGGAGGTTTCTAATAAATCTAGTCTCCAGTAAATCTGAGGAGATAATGACATGCTTAGATCCTACTCTTAATGATGACATGGTCACAGCTTTTGAGTCAATTTTATTGGAGGTAAAAAATAACTTAACTCATACTATACGCAATGCCCAGCGTAAGAATTTTAGATGGTTTGAGGATGCCTGTGACAAGGCCCTAAAAGATCTTCATTTGGCCTTGAAATCCAAACCTCGCAATTTACCTTTGGTTAGGTTACTGCGACAGGCATATAAAAAAGCTAGGATACTGAGATTGAACTCTCTAAAAGAAGAGTGGTGGGAAAATTTGCAAAAGGCTGCCTTATTAAAAAGCTCGCAAGCCTTTTGGTCTGTTATTAATGCGCCTTTCTTAAAAGACGAACATTCTATCTCATTGGATAATCAGGTAGAACAGGGAGATTGGGTCACGCATTTTACAAGGGTGTTTGGATCTAATGAGTTGACAACTCCCCAAGTTACCTCTGCTACCCTAACCGGGGCGAGGGAGATGGTCAAATTTACACTGGAAGAAACTAAGCTTGCTCTAAACCAGTGTAAACGTGCAAAGGCACCAGGACCTGACGGTGTCCCAATTGACCTGTTTCTGGATAACCAAGATCTTTGGGCCCCTCTTTTAACTAATGTTTTTAATAAGATTGTCCACACTGGTGCTCCCTTATCATGGAAAACAACAGTAATTGTGCCTATTTATAAAAAGGGGGATAGGTCAATCCCGAAAAACTACCGGCCAATATCCCTGATAGATTCCACTGCAAAATTAATGGGACGTCTGCTTTTAAACAGGCTTGAGGAATGGGCCCTGGAAAAAAACATTATAATCCCCTGCCAGTTTGGCTTTAGAAAGGGGAAAGGCACTGTGGATCAGTGCCTGAACCTAAGCTTAATAATAACAAAATATACTGCAGCCAAAAAGGGTCACTTGTACCTTGCCTTCATGGATCTGTCAGCAGCCTTTGACTGTGTGGCACAGTCTAGGCTCTGGCAGATCATGGAGGCAATGGGGATTGACATTCAATTGATTAATATTATTCGTAATTTATATTCAGGTGCCTCAGCCTGTGTTCGATATGGAATGGGAGGAGAATGCACAACACATTTTAAAATCACTAGAGGGGTGAGACAGGGGTGCGTTTTGGCCCCTTTTTTATTTGCACTATATACCAACAATGTCGAAACCGCTCTCCTGGGTGCCACTCCTGATGTCCCTTACATCAATTCCCTGCAGGTCCCACTATTACTATACGTGGACGACGCAGTCATTCTAACCCGCACCAGTAATGCACTGCGACGCTTAGTGGTAGAATACACAGAATTTATGAATAAGTTGGACATGAAAATTAATTATTCAAAGTCGTTTGTCTTAGTGGCAGGGACAAAGCAGCGGAAACAACCACAAATTACTGTTGAAGGAAGTAAGCTGGGAGTTGTGGATTCTTTTAACTATTTGGGGATCATGTTTGATCGACAATCTAATTGGCTAACTATGGTTGCAAATAGGGCATTGCAAATGGAAAGAAACATTGGAGCACTTTTTAAATTTATTAAAAAACTGGCTCAAAACCAATAGAAGCAATAAAGACAATCTATGAGGCAAAAACGGTATCAGTTGCTACTTATGGAGCAGCCATCTGGGGGATAAGAGATTGTTCTCGATTGCAATGTATAGAAGACACCTTTTTTCAATCAATCACAAGCTTTATTTCGACGTAAAAGTCATAAAAGCATCATAAAACAACAACAACATGACTAATAAAATTAATATGGATATAGAAAATACATTAATAAATATACACTCAATTATCCTTGATTTGATTTGATTTTGGTTAAAAACTGGCAGCATTTCATCATTTTGTTTATAAACAATTCAATACAAGGGGAGAGTTCATTAATTAAAAAGACTAAAAAGCTCGTGCATAGAAATTTTAACAAAAATACTATTAAAACATTATCAATTCATCAATTCATAAAGGCTATGGCTTTCTAGCAAGCGCTTTCCACCGAATTTGCCATGCCTGCCCCAAATACTTCGCTATACAACAAGATAAAAAGGTCCGGAATCTGCCTTAAGAATGCGGAGTGCAACTTGGTGCTCCCGTGTACCAAGTTGTCGACAAATCGGACTCAGCCATTTTCTCCGTGGGGTTTTGTAGGCTGGACAAACGAACAATAAATGGGCAATGCTTTCCACAGGGGCTTGGCAGCTGGGGCAATGTTTTCCATTGACGGCAGACCATTTTGCTATCACTTCGCCCACCGGTAAAGAGCCAAACCTAAAATGCATGTAGAGAATTCTGTCTCTGGGAACTGTAATCTGATCAAGGTAAGGCTCGTAATATCTACATTGTTTATGGTAATAAAACTCAGTTGACAATCTACCCGCGTCAGATCTGCTGATTGCACATTGGTCCACCCATTCCCAATACAGACGATTGAGATCTTCTCTCCTTGGGGGATCCTGGCTGGTCCAGCAATCACAAAGCCCAATTGCAGATAACATTTTCTTTACGTCGCGTAGCCAACCTATTTTCCCCCCAGTATCGAGCCTAATAACCTCAGTGAGGGCCTCTGCATAGTGAGAAAGCTCAGGGGTCCTCCTAATGCGGGCCCAAAAGAGGAGAGGACGCAGCCTAGCTACGTCACTAATTGACCACCTACCCATATCCATTAGTAGTGGTGTGAGAGGAATATATTTTGGTGCTGTGACTAGATCTCTTAAAAATTTATATTCCGATCTCCGGAGCTCATCAAGATTGTCAAACCCCCAAACCTCAGCTCCGTAGAGAGCGGCACTGACAGCTTTGGAGTCATATATCTGGAGGGCTGGAGCAACAGGCCTAGTGTGGGAGAGACGATGTTCTCTTGCTATTGCACCAGCCAGACGTTTATGGGCCACCAACATCTTGCCTAGATGGGGTTTCCATGACATTTTATCAGAGAATCTTACGCCAAGGTAGTCAAAAGAAGCAACCTTTTCAAGGGGAATCCCGCCCAAGAGAGGGCCATTCCTACATGTTCTATGGGGGTTGAAGGCCATAAATTTGGTTTTATTGGCGTTTATGACCAGACCTCGGTTCTCACAAAATAAATGGAATCTATCAGTTAGGCGCTGCAACCCAACTTGGGTCTTGGATATCAATAACGTGTCGTCTGCAAACAGCAGGGTCGGTATCTTTTTGCCCCCCAAAACGGGAAAGTCGGCCGGCTCTTCCAAGAGAAAATCCACGACTCCATTCATATATAGGGAAAAGAGTGTTGGAGCCAAGACGCATCCCTGCCTTACTCCTCTCTTGACAGGGATGCGCTCTGTAAGTTAACCCTGCTCACCCCACCTGACCTGGGCGAAATTTCCCTCGTGCAGCCGAACTAATAAGTTAAGAACAAAGTGAGGTATACCCATCTCGCCAAGCAGGACCCATAACTTGGATCTGGGAACCAAATCAAAGGCAGTCTTTAAATCGATGAATGCTAAATACAGACTGCCTCTGCCTATTATCACAACCTTCCAGTATATTAAGAGGAATCTAAATACCTGGTCCATTGTCCCTGTCTTTGTCCTGAAGCCTGCCTGAAATTGTGAAAGGATATCCCCATCCTCAGTCCAAGTCTGTATCCTGTGCAGTAGCATCCGACCAAGGACCTTCTGCACAGCATCAATCAGACTTATAGGTCTGTAATTGGCAGGGTCATCTCTTGCTCCCTTTTTATATATGGGGACTATTTCCGCAGATTTCCAAGACAACGGGACCGGTGCTCCCTCGGCTATGGCATTTGTTAGCAGCAAGATGTAACGTGCCCATTGGGTGCAACCAGCCAAAAATAGATCACCGGGCAGGCCATCCGGGCCTGCAGCTTTCGCGGGGACTATTTTGTTGATTGCAGCTTCTACCTCCAGAATTGTAAAATGCTCCTCCTTATTCAAATGCCCAGAGTACTCTACTACTTCCCCTTCTTGAGTATCCTCCTCAACGGAATAAAGCCCTTTGAAGTGGTCAAACCAAACTTGACTAGTGATGTGATTCGGGGGTGGACATGAACCTGACCTACTACCCCAAGTGACCAATTTCCAGAAAAGGTTGTTATCCTTAGATGTGCATGCATCTGTTAATTGCTCCCATCTTGATGCATCCCAAGATGCCTTTGCCTCTCGCTGAGCCACTTTATAAGAATTTCTTGCGATTTTAATTTGTAATTTATCTTTCCCCTTAATCGCCTTGATTAAAACAGACCTTTTTTCCCTACATTCTTTGTTGAACCAAGAATATGTGTCCCTCAAGGAATTACAAGCTTTTACTTTTTGAACTGGGGTCAAGAAATATGCCATAATTTGTGAGAATGTGTGCTCATGAACCCTGGGCACATCTGAGGAACTTGTTACAGTGTGTGCCACAACTTGAAGCTTGGCCGTGCCAGAGGCTAACTCTCGACTTATCCCATTCAACTTGCCCTCATTTAGTGCTACCCTTTTCCACCTCAGGGTCCTTTTGCAATTTGACTGTGTGATCTCTCTAGTAGCTACCTGAGGATGGATATTCTGTGCGTAGCAATCTGCTTCCCAGAGTGGTTTCAGAGATAAGCACAGGGGATTATGATCACTCTCTGTAGTTGAGCCCACTAACATATCAATCAAATACCCCCATAGCCTAATATCAAGGAGGATATAATCGATCCGAGATGGGCAACTGGCCCTATTATAAGTATTAGCCCCGTGCTTATCAGAATTAGACCTACCATTAATTGCTCTTAGGCCATATTCCGTAGTAATGGAATTCAACTGGAGAGCCTGCTGGGTCCATCTTTTAATCGGGGAGATCAAGCTGAGGTATTGCCCACCTAACATCTTGAGGTTCAATTTCCATCAAGTCCTCTGTAGCCAGGGGTTCGTAAGTGCAATTAAAGTCACCTGCGACTATTATTCTTGCAAATGGTGAGCATTTATCTAAACAATCCTCTAAAACAGAAATTATGTTCGAAGGCCTCCCATAATTTGTCCCTCTTGCATAGACATTAAAAAGTTCGATTTGACTACCACCCCTTGGACCCCTTATACTGAGCCAAAGGATATCTGGACTAAGGCTTGACTGGGGAACTACTCGACAATCTAGAGCGACGCTCATCCAAACAATCAAACCCCTGAAGGGCGACCTCTTCCCACAGTTGTCGCAGGGATAAAATGACAGGTGTAGCCAGGTTTATATAGGGGAACCAAACTCCATGTCTCCTGGAAAATACAAATGTCAAAGTTCCCTACAAAATCATTCCAATGAGGAAGAGGAAGTTTACTACTCAATCCCGCCACGTTCCAAGATACAACCTTCAATTGATGGCTCAACATAGGGGCTATACATTGTGAAGAGGTAGAAATATTTTCTGAAAAAGAACCTGGAGATAAAGCTAGAGGTGGCAAGTCTAAAGACAAGAGTTAGTCTCTTTACCAAAGTCCTGCTCGAATTTTATTTGTCATATGGAATTGAATGTTCCCTACATAACTGATAAAATCCGTATGGCACCGATTTTGATGTGGCATTCAGTGTGGCGGAAGGAGACTCTTTCTCTGACAAGAGATATAATTAATGATATTTTGAAACTAGATGGTGTGGGTAATGTTGCCTGGCTACATTATGTTGAATCCACATTAAAAGCTGCAGGGCTACATTATTTATTTGCTGACCCTATGTTATGCCAGTCTATTTCTAAAAAAGATTTAAAAACCCACTTACTCTCTAGCTTACAAGTGAAAAGAGACTCTATAAATAGTAAGTTATCAACAGTAATAGCATTTCTGGCGACCCCGAGTATTCTGCAAATGGACATGAACTTAACTTATTTATCATTTGTGACCAATTTGCAACATCGGTACATATTGGTGAGATTCAGACTAGGTTACATCCCCTTGATGTTGGGTCTCCCACTGAATACTTACGTAGCTTCTGATCTTCCATTTTGTTCATGTGACCATCGATCTGCCCAGGATGACTTGCACTTTTTGTTCTTCTGTAAATTTTATTGCGATGAGAGAAAAAGGTTTATTGTCCCTTTGCTACGTAAAATGAATTTTACACAATGTCGCGTGGCCCTTTATTTTTTACAGGGATTATCTGATTGTTTTACTTGTTTTACTGTAGCCTCTTTCTTGCTATCAGTTTTAAAAAGGAAAGAAAGAAAGAGATGCTTAATTTGATGTTTTATCATTTTATACTCGATAAATGAACTGATTTTAGATTTGTTATAATGTTAGTATGTTTATATGAATTATATTGTTCCCGCTCAATGAGTTTGATGTACTTTATTAGGTATTTGCTGCTGGAAATTTGTAATTATTGTATTTTTAACTATATGTAGTATTGAATACGTTTTTATGTATAGTATACTTTTATGCCTTCATCGTGATGGCGAAATAAAGTTATTCTGACTGACTGGCTTAAACTTGTCCACTCCAGTCTTTGAATCCACTTTTCATGAACTGAGGATTTTGTAACTTTAGTTTTAATTAAATACTAGCTCCTCATTGCTAATAAGAAGTTACTCTTGCTATTGTTTTGTTATTTTAACACTATCAGTTATACTTTGTTGTGTCATTTCTGGTCTCAATTCTTTGTAAAACTATGATATAATTTATAACCCACTAACTCAGTATTTTTTTTCCCTTTAGTTGCCTGCGATGGATAATCCTTCTGAGTAATCCTACAGTTGGAGCTCACCTGGGTGGAAGCTGGATCTCGCTTGTTATGTTGCAATACCTTCCCTGTTTTTGCTTCATCTATATTCAGGTAAGAGAACTATGTATGGAGTGAAGTGAACTAGTTAAGTTTGAAAGTAAGCAAGTAACTGCTACTGCATAAGAATGTATTTATCTAGGTTGTTATAGGCAATATAGGTCGTGGCACCATCCCCCCTAATGGTCAAGATAGTCATATAGGTATATAACTAACTATACCTGGCTGGTATACACTTTTATAAGCAGATTAGAAAAATTGTGGGAAAAAAAATTTCCCCTTTGTTTATTTACAAAAAAACACCTCTCCACCCACAACAGGTCCACCCCACTCCCCAAACAAATTGACTCATCCCCATTCCCCATTCCACAAACAATGACCAAATGTCCAACTAATAACAAACCTCAGTCCCAACTCCCTTGCCACCCTCTCCACCCACAACAAGTCCCTCCCATCAAAACAATTTTTTTTATAAAAAAGGGCTAAAAGAGGGCATTGTCCATTTGAATCTAGAGCTGGCCGCGACTCTGCTCTATCCTGTCCAGCCTGCTCTCCACATACCTCTCCATGCATTCCAGCCACTAAAAGAAGGGCCACAGCAATGTTCTGTCAGTGTTCCAGTTAGGACCCTTGACATTAGGTGGCGTTGCCGGCAATGGAATTGCCAGGAGGCTGAAGACTGTGGCTGACTGGTGCACTGGGGCCCGGCAGTGAGGCAGCTATTCCAGCCTCTTCTTCCTCATTTGCCTAGGCCACTAGCCGCTGATATTCCAGCTGGATAAGGTCTAGCCTCTGCCACCACAGATGGGCCACTATCTCTTCCCAGGGCCAGCAGGAGTAGCTATATCCAGAAAAACGAAAAGAAAAAAGACAAATTGTAAATAATGCTCTGCGCAAGCAATTGTTTAAAATTAGTGGGTGACAAAGTAGCGGTGCATTGCTGGTCCCCTAGTGCCATTGGAAGTTGATGTGTTTATGATTAGGAGAGTCACAAGGCCAATTTTATATTTTACCCACAAGTCTCACATAAAAAACACTGACTGGCAGAAAAGTATTAAGGCAGAAAAACAGCGGAATAAAAAACTGTGATTTGACTTTTTTTTCTTTTAAAGGCTTTTCTAGTAACTAAACAGACACTTTGAGAGGAAAAATAAAAATAAATTACCTCTCATTAATGAGTAAGGCATTATGCACTATGGCGTTCAAGTTGTGGTGTGCTAAATTAATGGAGGCATGGGTACTTTGCCACTGTCTGCAGCTGGGCCAGCTGTAGCTGACAATTCTCTGTCTTTAATGCCAATGGACCTTCTCTTCTGCAAATGACTTTTACTTTCTACCCTGATTCCAACCAGGCAGATGAATAATGAATAAACTTTATTTCTTACCAGAAACACCAGGCTCCAAGCAGCAACTCCCGCCCTTGAACCCATCATCAACATTCCAATACCTTAAGATTCTACCCTAGGCCACAACAATCATAAAAACCAACATTATGGAAATAATAATAATAATAAATAATACGACTTACTAGGCTGAGTGGATCTCTCAGCAATGGCGCTGGTGGTCCGCGTCTCCTCCCCAGGTCTTCCCGGACCCTCCTCTGATCTACCCTTCTTCTTGCTCTTGGGTGCTGATGGAAGAAATGAAGAAGATAAAAATAATTGATTAGTGGTAGAGTTAATCTCCACAGAATTATTGTGACAGGCATACGCAGTCACATTGTACTTATCTAAAACAGATTGCTTATAGTACTAGATTTGAGTCTATCAACTGTCGCTGAGTTGGCCATACTAATCCAAAGTTCCTTAACAAAAACTACATTTGGTACTAATGCATTGCAATGAATGATCTTTGATTCTGTTCTCATTTCTCAACCTCCTTGATGGACCAACTCAGTCTCCCTTTTTGAAATGCACGGATGCAAACTACACATCACTGTGAAATAGCTTGGGACTGTACAAGCTACATAAAGAAAGTCACAGAGAACGCTAACTCACTGATATCACTGATTCACTATGGTGACGGAGGACAGAAGAGTCTGCAATAGCTTCTTAATTAATCAGCCAAAGCAAGCGCCAATGAGTACGATTACCTAGCTCCGAGCACCTCCCTAGCTGACACTGGATCACATTATAATAATATTCAAACGTAAACTCAACGTAACTTACCTCTGAGCATGAGCAGCATGCTATTCAGGAAACATTTTTAGCAATGTACAATCTCGACACCGAGCAGGTCTAGCAGGTCCTGCTCCCAATCAAGGATATCTGCCCAATGGTGTGTCAGCTGCTGGACTGTACGCCGAACCTTGCTGGTGCGCCGCACAAACCAGCACACCCTCTCCGAGTGCAGCCGATGCTCCCACAGGGTTTACCCACTGCCGGGCCTGCCCCCAGCATGGAGGAGAGGGTGCGTTGCTGCCACCTCCACCTCGCTGAAGATAGCCCGAGGCTGCACACCTGGGCGGCGGCACCGTCCACAGGGTAGGCTGCTGTCAGGGGCCTGGGGCTGCTGCTTCCCTTTTCTGACAAGGCACTGGGTGGAGGGGGAGTAAGGAAGGAAGGAAAGAAGGAAAGAAGGAAATAAATTAAATACAAAGGATGTAAGTGAAAAATAAAAAAAGTCACAAAACACACAAAAAATTAAAAAGAACGCAAAATACAAAAACACACTAATATAATAAATACCAATTAGGGATAGAGTAATTAGGAGGGTACAGAATTGAAAGGATAACAGTGGATTAAAGAATTCCAGCACCATGAACAGAACAGAGAAAACAAGAGGGTCACACCCATGCAAACTCTGTGGCGCCTTTCGCGCATGTTTTCAAATGCGAGGGCGCACTCAGCGTTGCATTTGACATTAAACACAAAGCGAACTGGCATGCCGGGAAACTCCACCCGATTGCGCGGCGGAGTTCTTCAGCCACTTCGCGCAGTTCCGTGTATTGCAACTCTGCAAACTCCATCCAGGCCTAATTAAATATAGAGAACTCTGAGTATGCGGTGGGCCAGTTAATAAACATCTTTCATAATTTAAAAGCTTGGATAAATCAACAAGATGTGTGTTAGTAGCCACCTTTCTAAGTTCAATCTTTATTCTAGTTAGCAGTGCAATGGCACAGGTTTTAGTGATGTCTCCCTCGCCAGTGGGGGTCATATATAACACTCTTACCTCATGGGCCTGGCCCCTAGTTGACTGCTTAGTAAAACCATATTGTGCCCAATGTCATCCTTTTCCAAAAGATCCTGATATAAAAGAGAATTCCACTTCAGAAGGCAGATTATAATCCTTACATTAACTGAATCTAGGACTGTTCTACTCCAAAGGCCTAGCTCCAAATGCATTGCAGCGCCTGGAGAATTGTGCCTCATGTTCAACTCAGTCTAAGCACTAAAACGTGTCTTCAAGGTTATCCATCTCCAGCCCTCACCAATCAGACATATGTGCATCGTTGCACCCTCATAATTTGCCACACGAGAAAAATCAGAACCACCGTTCCTAGGTAGAATTTTAATAGTTGCCTTTTTCAATTATGTTCAGTTTTCAGTTTGAAAAAAGAAACTGATTTCGAGGCTTGTCTTTGCAAAAAATGTGTTAGCCAGTCTTTCATGCCATGATAGCATGGTGGCCAAGCCACCATTGTTTGTTTTTGTCGAAAGTGCTCCTCCCAGTTTGTAATTGGAAATAATGGCCACCGATACGGCCACCAGCTCATTTGGTGGGCAAGCTGCAGCTGTAGCACTCTCCAGCTGCTTCAGTGGCGTTGTGGTTCTCCTCCCAAATTTTGAATCATGTTCTAAATAGAGAAGAGGGAAAATCAAGTCAATCGCCAACAGAAACAGGTAAAACCAAAATCACAAGTATATAGTGGTGCGTGCAGTCCACCACAGGACAGCCATGGGGTGTAAAATTATGAAAATAGCAGCAACTTCATAACAACATAATGCTAGCATAAAAATCAATACTAAGCCAGAATTAATGTTCATGTGTGAAAGGAGAACTGATTTGGTTCAGTTACGTGCGCTTAATTCGAGAAGTATCAAATAAACTAGGTAGACTGCACTCAGTTATTCTTAAAACGCAAAATACCTGGATGGAAGTGCACGATGCAACATTACCTACTCGACCTGGTAATAAAAGCAATCGCACCACCCTTTACTTCAGTCAAACAGAATAAAAAATATTCAGTTCCGAATAAAATGCGCATACAATGGACAGAAATACAAGCTTAAAGATTAAAAAACTAGCAGGGGCCTACATTTAAACCCCGCAATCAAAATTGCTGAATCTACCTATTGCATATGTTCAGAAACTTATTCTTTCAATCAAGGATTATAACTTATTATGTCTTTAAATCTGATTTTTCGGGAACTTTCATTCTAATTCCCAAGGAGATATATTCAGTAGCTAGCTACCTCGAGCAGTTCCTAGATCTTTTACTTTAGAATAATGCTATAATCTCGAGAAACAATTTTCTCTAATGAGAGGAGCTTAATGTCTAAAAAATGTACCTTCGATCTTTGATTTATATTCTGGACAGCAATTTAACTCTCAGCCTGTATTCCCGTCAGTAACATGCTAGGTGTGTTTTGTGTGCCAGATAGTATGTAGGGGGTTCCTGTCACGGCAGGGAGCTTCATGGGTGGGCGGTACTACCAGTGTTGCCACTTCGCGAGTATTTGATAACCCTTACTTTTTCTGTGGAACTTGCACACTGACCATTAGCTCTCTTCCTCTGTGATACACCAAAACACGGTGTTTTGCACGCGGTCCTGGCAGTTAACACCCCATTCACATCTTCATCACTAGGTCTGTCACTTGTGCGGTAGGGCTGGGTGTTTGTCAACCAGTATTTCTCCTCGCAGTTCTTCAGAGGATAAACATGACAGGGCCGCAGATAATTTACATTGTGGAGATCCCAGGGGATTAGAAGCGTGGACTGATATTCATAGTAGGTCTGCCATTTGTTATTTGGGTTTGCCATGAGTTATGCCCTTCCAAGAGATAAACATTTGCTTTGTCTGAATTTGCATTTTAAGACATGGTGAACTAGCTGAAGAATAAAACATTTGCTGTGTATGTGTCACGTCTTGTGGATAAGTAACAAGCCCTGTAGCTGAGAGACAGCTAACCTCAGTGAGCAGGGGCATATTTTCAAGGTGGGGGTTTGGGGTGTAACACCCCCTAATAAATGTATTTTCGGATAAATTGTTGGGTACAGCTCCTTTCAGCCGGGTATTATGAGATGTCAGGCGGATTTCACCTGGGATGTTTATATTCACACAGACAAAAATGCACACACCCTCCCCCCCTCTGTTTTGAAAGTCCCCAAAATATTGGTTATTTTACAAAATATTGTGTTTTCTCTCTTAGTACTCCTAGCAATACGCATTCCTTTCCCTTTCCATTGCCCCTTAGGCCCCTCTCATGCACCCTGCTTGTCGTCAGAATGTATTGAAACATCATATGCCAGTCTGATTGTTGGAAAATCGGAAGCTCACCCCCCCCCCCCACAGTTTTACTGACCAAGCTACGCCCCTGTCAATAAGGTTCGGAAAAGGTTTGTGTTGGCGTTTGCATATACCAAGCAACGTGTTGCTGTCATTACCACCATTTACAGTGCCAGTGAAGGTGCTCATAGCGCTACCTCTAAGGTAATTTATTTGTCAGACACTGCTCCTGGCCTTCATGTCCTGCCTAGAAAGGCTGGGAGACCCGTGGGCGCCAAGACCTTTCTCTTGCCTGTTAGCTTTTAGGAAAATCAAACACTTTCTATTTGTCAAACTTGATCAAACTCAGTGCTGGCAAATCTACAAATAAAACTGCCGGAAGGTCATTTTCGTCTTTAGGAAATATTGATTCAAAATCAATGGCAAGTATTCTAAGATGTGAATAAATTGCAAATAAACCCCTTGTTCAGCAGAAATAAAATGCCATGGATAAACTCTATTAGTTAGGCATATGACACGTCATATGTTTGAGCAGTCTATATAATGTACAGGCTCATGTATGGAATGGACACATTTTAATATATACACGCAGATGTTTACTGTTTTGTGAACCATCATCCACTACTGTGTTGAATGTTGTGACTTCCTTGGAGAGTGCTTTCTTAGTTCTTTTATGTTGTATGTTAGACACACTAACTTTGTTAATGTGGAGGTTCACCTTGGGTAGTAGGGTGCCAGAACTATAGTAGCACCTCTGTTTTCTTGTTTATTGGGCAGACTTTTGTTAGGTTTCCCACGTTTTAAGAATATCTCCAGTTACTGTAGTATTTGGACCACTACTCCCCTGATCTTTTATGTACATATATATTTAATTGTATTAACTTCTAAAACATAGTAAATGATGACCTTCCTGTGTACCAGGATACGACAATCTTTGTTGGGGCTCTTCAATGATACCCTCACTATCACCCTCCAACAGTGCCTCTCATCTCTCCATAGCCCCTGTCTCACATGTATTTCATTTATTTTATAGCACCTCTCATACCATTGTAGGGTGTTGGAACACTTTACATCACACGCACATACAGAGACATTGAATCATACATGTGTAATTCAGTGTATAGAAAATGTTACATAAGGCAAATGTGACTACAAGGTGTAGGCTTCACTTGTCATCCATACTGCTGGGCATTTTTTAAGAGAGATTGGTCTAGAGAAGCACATAACACAGTGGTTAGGGTGGACTTTAATAATTAGAATTTATTTCCACCCAAACAAACCTTATTTAGCAACATCAGGATAATAAAAGACTGGGAAAAACATAACTTTCTAACATGTGCCATGCAGTTTGAATGCAACTATTTGATGGCAGTTAATAGCTCAATGTGCTAGATTATAATAGTAACTTATGAGCTGCACAGTAACAGAAGAGTCTCTGTAACAAAAGCAGTAACCCACTGAGCTATGCACATAAAATACTGTTTGTGGATATGCATGGCACACTTCCTTTGCAGCAGGCATATTAACCCTCTGTGCTACCTTAGATGAGTCAAAACTGGCATTAGACAAAACTCCCATCTCTCTCCAGCAGGTATATTAATCACCACAGTTAACTTGACACTTTTATTGTTGCCCGAAAACTGCTGGATATACAAGGAACTTTGCAGTGCTTTTAAAACTGCTGCACTGCTACAAAACCAGCCCCCACCCTTCCAACTTCCAGAG
Source organism: Calotriton arnoldi (assembly GCA_963921515.1). Classification (NCBI taxonomy): domain Eukaryota; kingdom Metazoa; phylum Chordata; class Amphibia; order Caudata; family Salamandridae; genus Calotriton; species Calotriton arnoldi. The sequence goes on from CAWUFW010017349.1 coordinate 217,789, forward strand.
GAAATGCCCAATGCCCAGTATGGCCAGTCCAGCCTTGCTTTTGTAATACTTGAGAAGACCCTTGATTCCTGAATAGGTTTTCCACTTGACACTATAAAAGAGTATTGGGCCCTGAAACTGTGTTATTTTTATAGTAGGTATATCACCTGTATGAAATGAACCCGATTTATGTCATGCTTCCCAATGTTTGCATGTCTGGATTTGCTGGCTTTAGAACCCTGTGCACTTTAGCACAGCTAAATAGTAGAAAAGTCCCTGTGCTTTCCTTCTAAAACATATTGCTGTACATTGATTCCTTCTTTTTGGCCTATTTAACTTCTCAATAAGTCCATTGTAAATGATGCCTTAGTGCACCTAGTTATTGCACGGAAAGTAAAATGTCATATGTGGACTGCAGTGTATAGACACTGAATAGTCACACCACACACATGTATGACAAAAATATGTTTCTGCCAATAGCATCACTGTGCTTTGGTTGTGCTGCAGTTTAAATGGTCTACCGTGACATATGGCAGGAAAAAGCCTAATTTTTATAGACATCAGTCACTCCTAAAGTGTGCCTTGTAAGTCCACACCTCAGCGTGCTAATATATAAAAATAGGGAACACTACATGTTGAGGTTAGTGTGCCCTAACAGTGAAATAAAAGCCCCAAACAATTTTTTTATGTAGGCCAAGCTAGATTTTTTTGTTGTAGGTGGGTCTAAAATAATTATTTTCCTCCTCCACTTAGGAAAGGGTTAGAACAGTTAACAACTCTCGCTCAGCGGATGATGTCGTGTCTCTGACCCCAGTAAAGACCAATGGGTGTTAACTGCTGGCCAGTTAGCAGGGATTTGGTATCTTGAAATAGACAGGAACAGTTGGGAGAACAAAGGGCAGCTTTAGCACTACCTCTTTTGACTTGGAGATGCAAAACATGGCCTGTCCTATTCATGCCTAAATCCCTAAGTCACAGTATGGGGGAAATCACCTCCTTATGTGAAATACACAACCTTGGCTGGGAGAGTTAACAACTAAGGCTCTGAGGAGAATGGCTTGTATCTAGGCCCAGGAAATACCAATGGGTGTTAACTTCTGACCACTTAAGAGGAATTAGCGAATTAGCAATCTGATATTACCTATTTATTTTCTCTGCAGTAAGTTAGATATTGAGAGGTAACCTGCTCCTTCTCCATTTACTTATTTGCAATAGTGTAATATTTTGTGACATTGCTTGTTGTGAATAAACCAGTTTTAGTTCCACTAGCAGACAAAAGGGTTCTTTAAGGATTCGACATAGTAGGAGCTCTGTCAAACCCATAAATACTCCACCCCATTGAGAGGTGGGGAAACCGCTAGGTCTCTGACACCAGAACTTTAGCTGGGTCCACGGTTGGAAAACATTGAAATGGTGGCGAATCATCCACAGGGACTTTCTGTCACAGTGGCAGAAGACCCACCCTATTTTGAATTGAGCACGTACCACTGATTTTCATACCCAAGGCAGGCAATTCAAGGCATAGTGAACCTTAGCAAAACAATGGAAAAGTATCCCTGACACAGCTGGCATGTTCTCTGCCAGTTTCTAAATGGGCACTGAAGCCTATATTCTAAAAGTCTACCAATAAAAAGCATAATTAAACAGTTGGCCTAACAACAAGTCCTCTGTGGTTTAATGTTATACAGTCAATGGTGAGGCAAATATTCCAAATGGCTTTCCAGCTCAGACTGTGAACCTATGGTTACCAGAGAGCAAAAGGGCATAGACACAGCTTATTGGAAAATCCCAGGATCTGTATATGCCGTATATGTTGGTGTTGGAACAATTTTCAGAGTGGGGGTACTGCCATCAATGTTATACTACTTTTTTTTATAAATTCTTTTTATTGATCGTTAATATTTCACAAAAACACAATGTTCAATGTGACATGTCTCGGAGCCACTTCACACCCCTCTCTTCCCTTTGATGTATACACAGACCAATACCCAGCCCCCCATGCCCTTTCAGTATACCAGAATTGGTTCACAGTATATTTCCCCAGGGTCTCAGGTTCACACCACTCCCAGGGTCTTTCCAGTCCCCCCCGCACCTAGGGAGATTAGTATCTGTTTCTGCATTCTTTTTTTTTTCTTTTTGTAAATCTTTTTATTAACTGTGCTCATATTATCAGACATTACAGAACATTGTTCATAAAGCATGTGATAGAGACATTCCTTAGTATTATGTAGACACATTTCACAGTGATATGTACAGTGAGCATAGACACATGCAGGGCATTCAAGTGGTACAACCCAATCCTGACCCACCCCCCATCGCCCTGTATTTCCGCCAAGGCCCCCAGACCTTTTCCCATTTCTTAGGGCACCCTCTACTCTTATAGATGGTCTCCTCAGCTCTCTGACACCAATCAAGGTCCCGCAGCCATTGATCCCATTGCGGAGGGGCCTGCGCCCCCCAGCTGCTGGCGATATTCCTTTTGCAACCCCGGCTGCCAGTGCCAGCCAGATCTCATTGTGTCTGGACCAGTCAGTTGCCCCTTAATCATTAACAATAACCATCTGGGCTCCCGCGGGACCGGTGAGCCCACAACCGCTGCCATTGTGTCCGTAACCCTAGTCCAGAAAGGCACTATCTCCGGGCACTCCCATAGTATATGATAGAAGGAGCCATCCCCTCTACATCCCCGTACACATAGGGCCGACGGACTTCTGCCCCAGGTATACAAATGTGTGCGAGGATAATATACGCAATGTAAAATTTTTAACTGCACTAAGCGGAACCTGGCGCAAATTGCTATCTCCCGCGGACTTTGCTGGGTGTCCTGCCAATCGTCATCCTCCAGGGCACCCACATCACTCGCCCATCGCTCTCGCAGCGAAACCAATGGGTCAGGTTTGTTATTTATGAGTTTGCGGTATATGGTAGAAGTGGGTTTCTCCAAGATGGGATCCAGGAGCAACCTATCCTCCATGGGGGAATATTCCGGGATGGTCGTGCCACTCTGTATGTGGGGTTTCGAAAAAACAACAAGGGCTCCTGTGGAATGTTATATAACTTATATGTGATAGTCTATGCACAATGGCAATTCTTATCGGAAGTGATGTCAGAAAGATGTATGTGGGAGCGTAAGGCGTGGGTGAGGCGAAGGTAGTGGTATCGCTGTGAGTCATGGAGATCGTACTCTTTCTTCAAACATTCAAAGGAGCGGGGGCCTTACCCTGCCACACATCTCCCAAGTATTCGATGCCTATTAATTTCCAACCCCGGAAACCATTGAGTCGGGTCACGTCTTCTAAGAGCTCGCCTTGCCATAAGGGGGTTCTGCCCGTCAGGGAGCCCTACCACCCCAGGAATTTGTTGGCTTCCCTCCAACACTGGACCACCACCGCCGTGTGTGGGGGCCAGTCCTTCCTTGGCTTACGGGTGTAGAGCAATGGCTCGCAATTGCCATCTGGCATTACCATCCGGTCGACCCTGTAGGCCGGTTCCGTCCTGGGCGCATATACCCAATCATTGACCACCTGTAGCTGGGAAGCCCAGTAGTACAATTGTATGTCTGGGAGGGCCAGCCCCCCATCATACACTCCTCTCGTCAGTTTGTGCAGCGCAATCCTGGGGTTACCACCATCCCAGAGCAGAGTCCGTACTGCCCGGGATATTCGTGTGAATACCCCAGTCGGAATCGGATACGGCGTATTTTGTAGGATATAGAGGAGTCTAGGCAGTGCAAGCATCTTGAACATTGCCGCACGTCCCATGAGGGAGAGAAGTAGCGACCGCCAATGACACACGTCATTTGCCAGGCGTGTCAGTTGGGATTCCAGATTCTTGGCATGGAACTCCGCCCTATCCCTGGTGATGTATACCCCCAGGTACTTAAACCCGTCAACAGCAAGTGATGCTGGGCACCTGGTCGGGATCCGCGGTGGAGGACCCGAAAGCGGGTAAATCACTGATTTCGCCCAGTTAATAGTGTATCCCGAATAGCTACCGAATAGTTCGAAGAGATGCAGCGCCCGCACCATCGACTGGTATGGCCTGGCCATATATAACACAATATCGTCCGCGTATAAAGAAATACGCTCTTCCCAGTCACTGTTCAGTGCCAGACCCCAGAAAGCCCCATCCCGCCTGATCCAGTGGGCCAGCGGCTCCAAGGCCAGCGCAAACAGGAGGGGGGACAGGGGGCAGCCCTGCCTCGTACCCCTTCGGAGTTGGAAGGCTCTGGACACCGTCCCATTAACTCTCACTCTCGCTGTCGGTTGCTCACACAGGAGGCGCACCCAGCTGCAAAATGTCAGGCCAAAACCTAATCGTTGGAGAACCATAAATAAGTACGGCCATTCAATACTATCGAACGCCATTGAGGCGTCTAGCGCCATCAGTGCCGTCTGAGTGTTCCCCACATCTTCTGTCATATGTAATACGCCATATAGGCGACGTAGATTATGGCGGGTGCTCCTGCGCGGCATGAAACCCAACTGGTCAACGTGCACGAGATCCGACATAACCGGAAGCAGCCTATCCGCCAGGGCCTTAGCTAGGATTTTTGCCTCGACGTTAATAAGTAAGATTGGCCAGTAGGAAGAGCATTGGTCTGCCGGCTTGCCTGCCTTGTGGATCACTACGATCGTGGCTTCCCTCTGATCAGGTGGGAGCCTTCCTACCTTTCGCGCTTCTTGATACATCTGAAGAAGGGGCCCGTGATGACGTTCGCCTGTCGCTTGAATATCTCTACTGGGAGCCCATTTGGTCCCTGTGCTTTCCCAGATTGGAGGGAATTGAGGGCCTCCCCCACTTCCTCCCCCGTTAATACTGCCTCTAGTCGATCTCTTTGTTCCTGAGACAGTGTGGGCAGATGGAAGTCCTGCAGGAACTCCGCACAGTCTTGCTCTGACCTGGTGCAAACTGGGGTGTAGACCCCCTCAAAGTAAGATGCGAACTCCTCCGCTATAGCCGTGCTAGTGGATGCTAATGAACCTATCGCACACCGTATCTCAGCCACCCAGGACCGCTCCCTGTTCCTACGCTCCAGCCACGCCAAAAGCTTCAGGGCTTTATCCCCTAAATCATAGATCCGGTGTTGCGTGGTGAGAGAGTAGGCTCGCGCCTCTCTCTCTGCCAACGCCCGGAGTTCCTTCTGTTTAAGGGCCAATGTATGGCTGCGATCCACTGTGGGGGTGTCGCCGGCATCCCGCTCCAGATCTGCTATCTCCTGTTCTAGCTGCCTGATCTGCAGGGACTCCTCTTTCTTTTTGGCCCCAATCAGGGCCTGGGCCTGTCCTCTCAAGACGGTCTTGTATGCCTCCCATAGTGTGAGGTGGGACTCAACTGACCCCCTGTTTTCTTAAAAATACAGCTTAGAGCCCTCCCGAAGTCTGTCGCCCAGGGTAGCATCTCGAAGGTACCACGGGTCTATCCTCAGGAATGCCGCCTTGTTAATCGCCGGACCCTTAAGGATAACACTCACTGGGGAGTGGTCAGAGATTCCCCGGGCCATGATATGGGGTTCCGCATATTCGCCCATCTGGTCGATGCACGCTAGCAAGTGGTCTAGTCTTGAAAAGGACCCGTGTCTGGCCGAATAGAACGTGTAATGTCTGCGTGTGGGATGGTGCGTGCGCCACAGGTCCCCTAGTCCCAGTGCTTTAATGAAGCCCTGCAACCCATTTTCTCCCCTGAACCCCTGCCCCCCGCCCGAACGATCCAGGTCAGCATTCATTACAGCGTTCATGTCTCCCCCAACCAGAAGGGTTCCCCGCGGAAGATCCGCCAGGAAGGAGCCCAGCCGTGCAAAAGTCGTGGTGTGTAGGCCGGGCGGGATATAGCATGAGCCCAGCACAACCGTACGACCCTCCCATCTACCCGCCACTGCCGCCATGCATCCCGAGTCGTCAGTCCACGCATCAGAAATTACCATGGGAAGGGCGTTGCGAATCAAAATACCCACCCCCCTAGAGCCAGATGTAAACCCCGAGTGGACCACCATTTTGTACCCAAAGCGGTCAAGTGCCTTGCATCTATTGCCTCTCAGATGCGTCTCCTGCAGGAGGACCACATCAGGGGTGTGCCGCTTTAGGTGCTGCAACACCAGAGTACGTTTGATTTTGTTGCCCAGCCCGTTTACGTTCCACGCCCATATTTTAACCTGTGTCTGTTCACCCATGTATGGCTAGGGACCCCACTTTCCTCGGATAGACCATGACCCTCCGTGTCCTATGATGGCAAATCTCACATGCAAAAGCACTTATTTGATAATGAGCAAAACATAAATTTCCCCACAAACCCGTCCCCTTCCCCCCCAACTCCCCCTCCCTGCCTCCCTGCTCGGTGGGTCCCCAACCTCCCACCTTTCAAACTGGCAGAGTGCCTGTCGCCCCATCAGCCCCAAATCAACTTGAAAGGGAACGTAAGCTTGCAGTCAGCAGAAAGAAGTATACCTAAGTGGCGGATATTACACCCACTATTATGCCTATACCCCTAGCTAATACGGCCCACTCCCCGAGGCCCCCCCCCCAGAGCACTCCCTGCCTGCACTGAATCAACATTTGGGGCATTGAGTCTGCCTTTCCACCCGGAACATGCCCACAACACTGTAGTTCGGCAGTCAGGAGTGCCTCTCTGAGTTCCCGTGCATCCCCATGGTCTCAAATGCCTTGTGCCCCCCCATTACCAAGGGTCAGTTTCGCCCCAATGGGTTACGCTCACCCCCGTCATCCAAGCCCACTCTGCTCATGACCTTCAATGTCCGGTGCTGCTCTGTCAGTGTCCACTGGGTCGCGGCCAGCCTGGCGGTTCTCCGGCCTGCGCGGGCCTCCATTTCTGCCCACTGTTCGCCACCCTTCCAACCAGTCGCTGGCCTCTGCCGGTGAATCGAAAAAATATGACTTATTGCCGTCTAAGATCTTGAGGCGAGCTGGGTATAGCATCAGATACTTCACTCCTTGTTCCCTAAGGGCCCTTTTAACCCCTTCAAAGGACCGTCTCTGTCTTTGGACATGGAGAGTGAAGTCCGGAAAGAAACGGATCGTGGCGTTCTCGAGCTGAAGGTCCCCAGATACCCGTGATGCTTGCAGGATAGCATCCCGGTCTCGATAGTTCAGGATTCGGGCGATGATGGTACGCGGAGGGGCCCCAGGCTTTGGCCTGCCCCCCAGTGCGCAATGAGCCCTTTCCACCGAAAAGAAGTTGGAGAGGCGCTTCGGCTTCAAGTGATTGAGTATGAGGTCCTCTACGAACCAGTCCCTGGATGGCCCTTCCAGCCCCTCCGGGACCCCCACTATGCGGATGTTGTTGCGCCTCGCACGTCCCTCCTGATCCTCCAGCCGCGCATATATGTCTGTTTGGTTTTTCGTCAGGGCAGCTACCTGTTCTTCAAGTCTCTTTGTCTTGGATTGGAGGCTGCCGATCCCAGTCTCTGCCACAGCCACTTTATCCAACATTTTCCGGAAATCTGCGTGCAGTAAATTAACCTCCTCTGTCACTGTGTCCAGCTTAGGCTCCAATGTGCCGCGTAGGTCCCTAATGGCCGCCATGATGTCTCTGAGCGATGGGTCGGGCCCGTTGTCCTCAGTTTCCCCTTGCAGGCGCGTCCCTTGGAGACCATCCTCCTTTCCCATGGCCACCGTGTATTTGTCGATGTGGTTAGACTGGCCTTGTCCTATCGGTCTAGTGCGGCCCATTGCAGGAGGCGTATTCCTGGCGCACATGGTGCAGGGGCACCGCTAGTCGGATCGCAGGGAATTTGTGGGGCCCTCCAGCACCCGCCGCTGACCTGCTAGTCACCCGCTGGAGCTGCCCGCTCTGCTGTTCAAGCCTGTGTAGGCGGCTCAAAGTTCTGGCTAGGACCCCTCTGCACCGTGCCCCGGTCTCCCTTCTCGGATGGTGGATTGTCGGTGGGCTGGGCGCGCTCGCGGGGGCCGCAGATGCTGTGGTGCCTGGGCTATGGCACCATTGATGCACCCTCGCCAAGGACCCAGGACTCAACACAATTGCATACGCTGTCCCGGGCCGCCCGCTCCTACTTGGTCCGCCGCTGTGTTTGGCCGCCGCCCCCGGAGTATGTCAGGTCCAACTGCCGCCTGCAGCGCTGGGTTCTTACCTCGCCGGGGGTCGTCACTGCTGCTCGCTACCCCTGTGCCTCAGGCGGTCTCTCGGGACGCATCCAGCCGTCCAAGTCCTACTGGAAGTTCAGCCCAGTGAGTGTCCTGTTTGGGGCCGGTGTCTTCTCCGGAGCTCCGGGCCCTGTCGCTGTTGCTGCCGTAGCCGGCCACCGGCCAGACGCCGCCCGCCCTCACTTTCACCCTGTTGTCGCAGCCTCTCCCTTCACACGTTGCACGAAGCCACTCCCGTATGCTGCTTGTCTGTTCCGGGCTTACTCCCTGCCCGATCGCTCATCAGCAGGCTCTTCAAGGCGGGGTGGGCTCCCACCCAGCGTTCAACCCCGGGGCTCTGTGCGTACCTCCAGCTCGCCTCCGGCCTTCACTGTCAGGGCCTCCCCGTGAGTCTATGCCTGGGGATGCACTGCGTCTATCTCCACTCCCGCGCCGCAGGCTCAGTCGAGTCAGAGCCTCATCCAGAGCAGGTCACAGCACCTCCTGCTACTGCGCTCGTGCTGTCCGCCGCCTCAGGAGGTTAGTGGGGCGCACCCCAGCAGGCTCGATCGGCCACCCTCTTGCGGGGTCTCCGTCAGGCAACACTCTCCCCGGCAATGGGCGCCATTTTGCCGCTCCGGCTCGAACGGCCCGGGTCCCCGAGTCACGGTTTTAACAGACCTGGGGGGGTCTTCTCGGGCACCGCTGCATTGCGCCACCTCCCGACACCATCACACGCCGTGGGGTGTTACTTCTGTGTCGGATTTTGCCGGATTTTGGGTGTTGTATAGCTGACTGCTAGCGCAGCTCTCCTAGCTTGCAGCCATCTTCCTCGGCTGCAAGCCACGCACCCACCTGTTTCTGCATTCTTGACATGGCCCCGATACTTTATCAAATTTCCTTGTATACTGCCCCGGGCTTTGTATACTGATTTATCTGCCAACATACACCAGTCCATGTTGGTCACCCGATTGTTAAACAGTTGAGTTGTTTCTGCTGGCCCATAGCTATACTATGTTCCTGCTAGCCACCATGAGGCCTATGTTGCACCACAGCAAAGTGTATTTGGGCAGTGCCTGTTCTTCCCATATTCCTAGGGTTGCTAGCGCCGGGCCCACCGTTATGTCGTTCCAAGTCAATGTTATATTACTGAAGTCGTAGGGGCTGTGAAAAATCTAAGCATTTCACAAAGTACAAGTAAGTAAGTTTATTCATGCATATTCAATTAAAACCATTACATGTACATAAAAATATACCAAATTCTTGCCATGATACCACAATATAGCCACAAAGGCATACAGTTCCATAACAATGAATCAGTACACAATAACAGTTTAAAACTTTGTGGAATAACAATTTAATACTGTCAATTTAAATGCTACAGACTGAGGCCAACCTTTCGGGAAATCCCTTTTCTAGTAGTAATAAAGTGCATACGTGCGGTGCTAATCTTTTGCCATAAAGTGCATCTAAAATATTACCCAGTTAATATGATATAGCCACTCAAGCTTTATTGTTAAATGGATTCGGTCAGTCAGAGCACAATGTCACATTTAGCTATGGTCAGTTAAAATTTCACACGTTTATAATTTGATATTATCAGCTGAAATCCAATGAGATGAAGAAAGACTGGGCCTACTTCTTGGGAAACCCTTTTTCTAATAATAATAAAGTGCCTACCTGCTGTGCAAAACTTTGCCATAAGGTGCATCTGTTTTACTATTAATGTACTAAAATACTGTTCCCCTAATCTAAAAGGGTTCTTGTAGATGAGGTGCGTGCCATCTTTTTAAATTTTTTTTAAAATTTTAATGCAGATTTATATAGCGCAAACTCGACCCGAAGGTATTGGAGCGCTTTACATGAGCACCGGTTACGTTACAGAAGGACACATTCAGGCACGGGGAGATTAAGTGATTTGCCCAGAATCACAGGATGTGGACGCGACCACGAGGCTCAAACCTTGGTTTCCAGCACCAAAGTGGGCAATCTAGCCGACGGAGCACATCCTCTCCCTAATGTACACTGCATTATAAAATACATACCAAACCACCAATGTTGTAATCTCCAAAAGAGACATAGATTAAACATCAGATACTGGCTTTTGCCAACTCCATAGCAGCTAGTTCAGAAATCTTACTGTTTTACATGCCAGTTGCACGGAGGCTTTCCCCAGTAATGGATTAACATCTGGTTACCATGACCTGATTTGCAGAGTTCTTAATGTAGGTCATAGGAGGCTTCGTCTCTGTGTTAGCAAGGCTGGGCAAGCACACAGTAAGTGAAGCAAAGATTCATTTGTTTGATCACAGAGCCGACACTCTGTAGTTGACCAGTGCTGTTTCCAGGGAGGCGTAAGGTCCTTCGATGCGAACAAGCCAAGTCGTAAAAGCAGGAGTTCATGTCTCTTAGGCCATGAGAAGTGCGCAGGTAAATACGACTGTCAACCCCAAGCTGCGTAGATGGCAAATTTGCCCATGCATGGCCTTCTCTTGCTACTGCAGCCTTGTCCATGACAGCTTGTCCATCTTTATTTGTAATACTTTTAAAAGTGGTGTAATCCATGGAAATGTGCAAGGCATCTCCTAGTTGCAGGTTAGCGATTGAGTCCTGTATTACTGAGAACACAGAGGGGCATATTTACAGCAGAATGGAGAAGCATGGCGTTAAGCAAACATTGCTAAGGCCGCAATTCTCCATTCTAAAAATGCAGGGATGTGCCGTATACACAAGAATGCGGCGCACCCCTGCATTTCCCCCTGCACTGGCACTGAGTTCAGCCACCTAGCGCCAATGCTGGCACCCTTACACCATAGTGCAAGGGTGTCTGCGTTGGGGGGAAGATTGTTTATGTGCAGGAAGGTCACCCTTCCTGCACATAAACAATCTTTAAATGCCGTTTTGTAGCTTCTATGTTTGCTGCTTAATGCAGCACACATAGAAGTTGCAAAACGGCATTGTTTTAACCCTTTTGGTGCTTGCGTCGGCCACGGACTACCCTTGTTTCACATTCATCAGTTCATAGTTTATGATGTTATCTTTTGAAAATTTCCAGCATGTTTGCTTTAGTTTCAAAGGTAGATATGCTTGCTCAGCTCGAGAAATGTTTTTGCGGCATACTCGAGCACCCCCCAACTTGCATCCACAAACTGGAAGGAGTTGGATTTAGCATAGTGAGTGCACTAAAGGTGCATGAAAGACATGTCTTCCTGAGCCTCATGTGGCTGTCATGGAAGTCATTAGTATAGGTTCACTGGGCATGAGTTCGGTAACGTTCTGGAAGAAGGAGGTGGAGACTTGACAGGTGGTAGAATATAGTCAAAGTCATTATGTCTTGTGGCATATAAATGTGATGGGCCCTTGCATGGCGGCAGTATGTTTGTGTGAGTGCAAGTGATATGGTTGTTTGGGCCCGTGGCTGGCGGTACGGAAGTCTTGTGTGTGGTGTGTGAATGGTGTGTGAATGGACCATAAAGTGGTTGGTGCCGTGATGTGGCTTTATGGCTCCCTTCAGAAGGCTTGGCTTCAATATTTATATACTTTGATAAGTATTTGTGGTTTGAAGCCAGCGTTTCTGGAGGTGCTAAAACCAACCTGTGTAAGTGGTGGATTAGCTTTATCAAATGAGTGTTAGATTTATATTTGTGTCGGTTTAATGGCCTTTTGTAAGATATTTTTTTTTTCACAATGGGTAGCAGGGGACTTTCTGCCCTAGCTCAGTCGTCACCTAGGCAAACCTTTACATTTTTGAGTAGTAGACAAAGGGGGAAGTACAAGGGTGAATGACTTGCGTGGTTCTCACTGTTTTTTTTTACCCAACATGCCCTGCTAGCCTCATATTTTGTTGAAAAAAATCACTATTTCCACACATTTTTGTGTGGGAAAGTTGTGGCATCGCCGGGCAGACATGCATTTCCTACCACCCAGTGTTCCCCAAGGTCTCCCGATAAAAATGGTACCTCACTCGTGTGGGAGGCCCAAGTACCCGCGACAGGCTAGGGCCCAAAACGTATTGAGGTGACATTAAAATTGCCTATCACAAAACAACCTGGTTTTGCGAGGGGGGTCACCTCGGTTTTTGGCCCCGTGCTCGGCGGCCAGCTAGGGAAATTATCAAACCCACACATTTGTGAAAAATAGACACGAATTGTGAAATTCGAGGTTTGCAGGGGATTCTGGATAGGAAAACTTTGGGGGATCGACGCAAGCCATACCTCCCTGGAACCCCCCGGGTGTCTAGTTTTCAGAAATATGTGGGTTTGATAGGTTTCCCTAGCTGGCCGCCGAGCACGGGGCCAAAAACCGAGGTGACCCCCCTTGCAAAACCAGGTTGTTTTGTGATAGGCAATATGAATGTCACCCCAATACGTTTTGGGCCCTAGCCTGTCGCGGGTACTTGGGCCTCCCACACGAGTGAGGTACCATTTTTATCGGGAGACCTTGGGGAACACTGGGTGGTAGGAAATGCATGTCTGCCCGGCGATGTCACTAACTTTCCCACACAAAAATGTGTGGAAAAGTGATTTTTTCAGCTAAATTCGAGGTTTGCAGGGGATTCTGGATAGGAAAACATTGGGGGATCCACGCAAGCCATACCTCCCTGGAACCCCCGGGTATCTAGTTTTCAGAAATGTGTGGGTTTGGTAGGCTTCCCTAGCTGGCCGCCGAGCACGGGGCCAAAACCAGGTGACCCCCTCACAAAACCAGGTTGTTTTGTGATAGGCAATTTTAATGTCGCCTCAATACATTTTGGGCCCTAGCCTGTCGCGGGTACTTGGGCCTCCCACACGAGTGAGGTACCATTTTTATCGGGAGACCTTGGGGAACGCTCGGTGGTAGGAAATGCGTGTCTGCCCGGTGATACCACAACTTTCCCACACAAAAATGTGTGGAAAAAGTGATTTGTTTCAGCTAAATTCGAGGTTTGCAGGGGATTCTGGGTAGGAAAACGTTGGGGGATCCACGCAAGCCATACCTCCCTGGAACCCCCTGGGTGTCTAGTTTTCAGAAATGTGTGGGTTTGATAGGTTTCCCTAGCTGGCCGCCGAGCACGGGGCCAAAAACCGAGGTGACCCCCCTTGCAAAACCAGGTTGTTTTGTGATAGGCAATTTTAATGTCACCTCAATACGTTTTGGGCCTTAGCCTGTCGCGGGTACTTGGACCTCCCACACGAGTGAGGTACCATTTTTATCGGGAGACCTTGGGGAACGCTGGGTGGTAGGAAATGCGTGTCTGCCCGGCGATGCCACAACTTTCCCACACAAAAATGTGTGGAAAAAGTGATTTGTTTCAGCTAAATTCGAGGTTTGCAGGGGATTCTGGGTAAGAAAACGTTGGGGGATCCACGCAAGCCATACCTCCCTGGAACCACCCGGGTGTCTAGTTTTCAGAAATGTGTGGGTTTGATAGGTTTCCCTAGCTGGCCGCCGAGCACGGGGCCAAAAACCGAGGTGACCCCCATTGCAAAACCAGGTTGTTTTGTGATAGGCAATTTTAATGTCACCTCAATACGTTTTGGGCCCTAGCCTGTCGCGGGTACTTGGGCCTCCCACACGAGTGAGGCACCATTTTTATCGGGAGACCTTGGGGAACACTGGGTGGTAGGAAATGCGTGTCTGCCCGGCGATGCCACAACTTTCCCACACAAAAATGTGTGGAAAAAGTGATTTTTTCAGCTAAATGTGAGGTTTGCAGGGGATTCTAGGTAAGAAAACATTGGGGGATCCACGCAAGCCATACCTCCCTGGAACCACCCGGGTGTCTAGTTTTCAGAAATGTGTGGGTTTGATAGGTTTCCCTAGCTGGCCGCCGAGCACGGGGCCAAAAACCGAGGTGACCCCTTTGCAAAACCAGGTTGTTTTGTGATAGGCAATTTTAATGTCACCTCAATACGTTTTGGGCCCTAGCCTGTCGCGGGTACTTGGGCCTCCCACACAAGTGAGGCACCATTTTTATCGGGAGACCTTGGGGAACACTGGGTGGTAGGAAATGCGTGTCTGCCCGGCGATGCCACAACTTTCCCACACAAAAATGTGTGGAAAAAGTGGGTTTTTTCAGCTAAATTTGAGGTTTGCAGGGGATTCTGGGTAAGAAAACGTTGGGGGATCCACGCAAGCCATACCTCCCTGGAACCACCTGGGTATCTAGTTTTCAGAAATGTGTGGGTTTGATAGGTTTCCCTAGCTGGCCGCCGAGCACGGGGCCAAAAACCGAGGTGACCCCCCTTGCAAAACCAGGTTGTTTTGTGATAGGCAATTTTAATGTCACCTCAATACGTTTTGGGCCCTAGCCTGTCGCGGGTACTTGGGCCTCCCACACGAGTGAGGCACCATTTTTATCGGGAGACCTTGGGGAACACTGGGTGGTAGGAAATGCGTGTCTGCCCGGCGATGCCACAACTTTCCCACACAAAAATGTGTGGAAAAAGTGATTTTTTCAGCTAAATTTGAGGTTTGCAGGGGATTCTGGGTAAGAAACCGTTGGGGGATCCATGCAAGCCATACCTCCCTGGAACCACCTGGGTGTCTAGTTTTCAGAAATGTGTGGGTTTGATAGGTTTCCCAAGCTGGCCGCCGAGCACGGGGCCAAAAACCGAGGTGACCCCCCTTGCAAAACAAGGTTGTTTTGTGATAGGCAATTTTAATGTCACCTCAATACGTTTTGGGCCTTAGCCTGTCGCGGGTACTTGGGCCTCCCACACGAGTGAGGCACCATTTTTATAGGGAGACCTTGGGGAACACTGGGTGGTAGGAAATGTGTGTCTGCCCGGCGATGCCACAACTTTCCCACACAAACATGTGTGGAAAAAGTGATTTTTTCAGCTAAATTTGAGGTTTGCAGGGGATTCTGGGTAAGAAAACGTTGGGGGATCCACGCAAGCCATACCTCCCTGGAACCACCCAGGTGTCTAGTTTTCAGAAATGTATGGGTTTGATGGGTTTCCCTAGCTGGCCGCCGAGCACAGGGCCAAAAACCGAGGTGACCCCACTTGCAAAACCAGGTTGTTTTGTGATAGGCAATTTTAATGTCACCTCAATACGTTTTGGGCCCTAGCCTGTCGCGGGTACTTGGGCCTCCCACACGAGTGAGGCACCATTGTTATCGGGAGACCTTGGGGAACACTGGGTGGTAGGAAATGTGTGTCTGCCCGGCGATGCCACAACTTTCCCACACAAAAATGTGTGGAAAAAGTGATTTTTCAGCTAAATTTGAGGTTTGCTGGTGATTCTGGGTAAGAAAACGTTGGGGGATCCATGCAAGCCATACCTCCCTGGAACCACCCGGGTGTCTAGTTTTCAGAAATGTGTGGGTTTGATAGGTTTCCCAAGCTGGCCGCCGAGCACGGGGCCAAAACCGAGGTGACCCCCTTGCAAAACCAGGTTGTTTTGTGATAGGCAATTTTAATGTCACCTCAATACGTTTTGGGCCCTAGCCTGTCGCGGGTACTTGGGCCTCCCACACGAGTGAGGCACCATTTTTATCGGGAGACCTTGGGGAACACTGGGTGGTAGGAAATGCGTGTCTGCCCGGCGATGCCACAACTTTCCCACACAAAAATGTGTGGAAAAAGTGATTTTTTCAGCTAAATTTGAGGTTTGCAGGGGATTCTGGGTAAGAAAACGTTGGGGGATCCACGCAAGCCATACCTCCCTGGAACCACCCAGGTGTCTAGTTTTCAGAAATGTGTGGTTTTAATAGGTTTCCCTAGCTGGCCGCCGAGCACGGGGCCAAAAACCGAGGTGACCCCCCTTGCAAAACCAGGTTGTTTTGTGATAGGCAATTTTAATGTCACCTCAATACGTTTTGGGCCCTAGCCTGTCGCGGGTACTTGGGCCTCCCACACGAGTGAGGCACCATTTTTATCGGGAGACCTTGGGGAACACTGGGTGGTAGGAAATGCGTGTCTGCCCGGCGATGCCACAACTTTCCCACACAAAAATGTGTGGAAAAAGTGATTTTTTCAGCTAAATTTGAGGTTTGCAGGGGATTCTGGGTAAGAAAACGTTGGGGGATCCACGCAAGCCATACCTCCCTGGAACCACCAGGGTGTCTAGTTTTCAGAAATGTGTGGGTTTGATAGGTTTCCCTAGCTGGCCGCCGAGCACGGGGCCAAAAACCGAGGTGACCCCCCTTGCAAAACCAGGTTGTTTTGTGATAGGCAATTTTAATGTCACCTCAATACGTTTTGGGCCTTAGCCTGTCGCGGGTACTTGGTCCTCCCACTCGAGTGAGGCACCATTTTTATCGGGAGACCTTGGGGAACACTGGGTGGTAGGAAATGCGTGTCTGCCCGGCGATGCCACAACTTTCCCACACAAAAATGTGTGGAAATAGTGATTTTTTCAGCTAAATTTGAGGTTTGCAGGGGATTCTGGGTAAGAAAACGTTGGGGGATCCACGCAAGCCATACCTCCTGGAACCACCCGGGTGTCTAGTTTTCAGAAATGTGTGGGTTTGATAGGTTTCCCTAGCTGGCCGCCGAGCACGGGGCCAAAAACCGAGGTGACCCCCTTGCAAAACCAGGTTGTTTTGTGATAGGCAATTTTAATGTCACCTCAATACGTTTTGTGCCCTAGCCTGTCGCGGGTACTTGGGCCTCCCACACGAGTGAGGCACCATTTTTATCGGGAGACCTTGGGGAACACTGGGTGGTAGGAAATGCATGTGTCTGCCCGGCGATGCCACAACTTTCCCACACAAAAATGTGTGGAAAAAGTGATTTTTTCAGCTAAATTTGAGGTTTGCAGGGGATTCTGGGTAAGAAAACGTTGGGGGATCCACGCAAGCCATACCTCCCTGGAACCACCCGGGTGTCTAGTTTTCAGAAATGTGTGGGTTTGATAGGTTTCCCTAGCTGGCCGCCGAGCACGGGGCCAAAACCGAGGTGACCCCCTTGCAAAACCAGGTTGTTTTGTGATAGGCAATTTTAATGTCACCTCAATACGTTTTGGGCCCTAGCCTGTCGCGGGTACTTGGGCTCCCACACGAGTGAGGCACCATTTTTATCGGGAGACCTTGGGGAAGACTGGGTGGTAGGAAATGCGTGTCTGCCCGGCGATGCCACAACTTTCCCACACAAAAATGTGTGGAAAAAGTGATTTTTTCAGCTAAATTTGAGGTTTGCAGGGGATTCTGGGTAAGAAAACGTTGGGGGATCCTCGCAAGCCATACCTCCCTGGAACCACCTGGGTGTCTAGTTTTCAGAAATGTGTGGGTTTGATAGGTTTCCCAAGCTGGCCGCCGAGCACGGGGCCAAAAACCGAGGTGACCCCCCTTGCAAAACCAGGTTGTTTTGTGATAGGCAATTTTAATGTCACCTCAATACGTTTTGGGCCCTAGCCTGTCGCGGGTACTTGGGCCTCCCACACGAGTGAGGCACCATTTTTATCGGGAGACCTCTGGGAACACTGTGTGGTAGGAAATGTGTGTCTGCCCTGCGATGCCACAACTTTCCCACACAAACATGTGTGGAAAAAGTGATTTTTTCAGCTAAATGTGAGGTTTGCAGGGGATTCTGGGTAAGAAAACGTTGGGGGATCCACGCAAGCCATACCTCCCTGGAACCACCCGGGTGTCTAGTTTTCAGAAATGTGTGGGTTTGATAGGTTTCCCTAGCTGGCCGCCGAGCACAGGGCCAAAAACCGAGGTGACCCCCCTTGCAAAACCAGGTTGTTTTGTGATAGGCAATTTTAATGTCACCTCAATACGTTTTGGGCCCTAGCCTGTCGCGGGTACTTGGGCCTCCCACACGAGTGAGGCACCATTGTTATCGGGAGACCTTGGGGAACACTGGGTGGTAGGAAATGCATGTCTGCCCGGCGATGCCACAACTTTCCCACACAAAAATGTGTGGAAAAAGTGATTTTTTCAGCTAAATTTGAGGTTTGCTGGGTATTCTGGGTAAGAAAACGTTGGGGATCCACGCAAGCCATACCTCCCTGGAACCACCCGGGTGTCTAGTTTTCAGAAATGTGTGGGTTTGAT
Organism: Calotriton arnoldi; assembly: GCA_963921515.1. Taxonomy (NCBI): domain Eukaryota; kingdom Metazoa; phylum Chordata; class Amphibia; order Caudata; family Salamandridae; genus Calotriton; species Calotriton arnoldi. Next base: position 235,849 of record CAWUFW010017349.1, read on the forward strand.
AGGTTTCCCTAAGCTGGCCGCCGAGCACGGGGCCAAAAACCGAGGTGACCCCCTTGCAAAACCAGGTTGTTTTGTGATAGGCAATTTTAATGTCACCTCAATACGTTTTGGGCCCTAGCCTGTCGCGGGTACTTGGGCCTCCCACACGAGTGAGGCACCATTTTTATCGGGAGACCTTGGGGAACACTGGGTGGTAGGAAATGCGTGTCTGCCCAGCGATGCCACAACTTTCCCACACAAAAATGTGTGGAAAAAGTGATTTTTTTCAGCTAAATTTGAGGTTTGCAGGGGATTCTGGGTAAGAAAACGTTGGGGGATCCACGCAAGCCATACCTCCCTGGAACCACCCGGGTGTCTAGTTTTCAGAAATGTGTGGGTTTGATAGGTTTCCCAAGCTGGCCGCCGAGCACAGGGCCAAAAACCGAGGTGACCCCCTTGCAAAACCAGGTTGTTTTGTGATAGGCAATTTTAATGTCACCTCAATATGTTTTGGGCCCTAGCCTGTCGCGGATACTTGGGACTCCCACACGAGTGAGGCACCATTTTTATCGGGAGACCTTGGGGAACACTGGGTGGTATGAAATGCGTGTCTGCCCGGCGATGCCACAACTTTCCCACACAAAAATGTGTGGAAAAAGTGATTTTTTTCAGCTAAATATGAGGTTTGCAGGGGATTCTGGGTAAGAAAACGTTGGGGGATCCACGCAAGCCATACCTCCCTGGAACCACCCGGGTGTCTAGTTTTCAGAAATGTGTGGGTTTGATAGGTTTCCCTAGCTGGCCGCCGAGCACGGGGCCAAAACCGAGGTGACCCCCTTGCAAAACCAGGTTGTTTTGTGATAGGCAATTTTAATGTCACCTCAATACGTTTTGGGCCCTAGCCTGTCGCGGGTACTTGGGCCTCCCACACGAGTGAGGCACCATTTTTATCGGGAGACCTTGGGGAACACTGGGTGGTAGGAAATGCGTGTCTGCCCGGCGATGCCACAACTTTCCCACACAAAAATGTGTGGAAAAAGTGATTTTTTTCAGCTAAATGTGAGGTTTGCAGGGGATTCTGGGTAAGAAAACTTTGGGGGATCCACGCAAGCCATACCTCCCTGGAACCACCCGGGTGTCTAGTTTTCAGAAATGTGTGGGTTTGATAGGTTTCCCAAGCTGGCCGCCGAGCACGGGGCCAAAAACCGAGGTGACCCCCCTTGCAAAACCAGGTTGCTTTGTGATAGGCAATTTTAATGTCACCTCAATACGTTTTGGCCCTAGCCTGTCGCAGGTACTTGGGCCTCCCACACGAGTGAGGCACCATTTTTATCGGGAGACCTTGGGGAACACTGGGTGGTGGGAAATGCGTGTCTGCCCGGCGATGCCACAACTTTCCCACACAAAAATGTGTGGAAAAAGTGATTTTTTCAGCTAAATTTGAGGTTTGCAGGGGATTCTGGGTAAGAAAACGTTGGGGGATCCACGCAAGCCATACCTCCCTGGATCCACCTGGGTGTCTAGTTTTCAGAAATGTGTGGGTTTGATAGGTTTCCCTAGCTGGCCGCCGAGCACGGGGCCAAAAACCGAGGTGACCCCCCTTGCAAAACCAGGTTGTTTTGTGATAGGCAATTTTAATGTCACCTCAATATGTTTTGGGCCCTAGCCTGTCGCGGGTACTTAGGCCTCCCACACAAGTGAGGTACCATTTTTATCAGAAGACTTTGGGGAACGCGGGGTGGGTGGAATTTTGTGGATCCACGCAGATTCCAGAACTTTCCACCACAGAAATGTGAGGAAAATGTGGTTTTTTTTACAATATTTTAGGTTTGCAAGGGATTCTGGGTAGCAGAACCTGGTGAGAGCCTGCCAAGTCACCCCATCCTGGATTCCCCTGGGTGTCTAGTTTTCAAAAATGTATAGGTTTCCTAGGTTTCCCTAGGTGCCGGCAGAGCTAGGGTTCAAAATCTACAGCTAGGCACTTTGTTGAAAAAGGGTCCGTTTTCACTGCGAAAATGTGGTGTGTCCACGTTGCGTTTTGCGCGATTTCCTGTCGCGGGCTCTAGGCCTACCCACACAAGTGAGGTACCATTTTTCTCGGAAGACTTTGGGGAACGCGGGGTGGGTAGAAATTTGTGGATCCACGCAGATTCCAGGACTTTCCACCACAGAAATGTGAGGAAAATGTGTTTTTTTGGACAATTTTTTAGGTTTGCAAGGGATACTGGGTAACAGAACCTGGTGAGAGGCAGTAAAGTCACCCCATCCTGGATTCCCTGGGTGTCTAGTTTTCAAAATATATAGGTTTGCTAGGTTTCCCTAGATGCAGGCAGAGCTAGGATTCAAAAACTACAGCTAGGCACTTTGCCAAAAAGGGTCATTTTTCACTGTGAAATTGGTGTGTGTCCACGTTGCGTTTTGCGCGATTTCCTGTCGCGGGCTCTAGGCCTACCCACACAAGTGAGGTACCATTTTTCTCGGAAGACTTTGGGGAACGCGGGGTGGGTAGAAATTTGTGGATCCACGCAGATTCCAGGACTTTCCACCACAGAAATGTGAGGAAAATGTGTTTTTTTGGACAATTTTTTAGGTTTGCAAGGGATTCTGGGTAACAGAACTTGGTGAGAGGCAGTAAAGTCACCCCATCCTGGATTCCCCTGGGTGTCTAGTTTTCAAAAATATATAGGTTTGCTAGGTTTCCCTAGATGCAGGCAGAGCTAGGATTCAAAACTACAGCTAGGCACTTTGCCAAAAAAGGGTCATTTTTCACTGTGAAATTGGGGTGTGTCCACGTTGCGCTTTGCGCAATTTCCTGTCGCGGGCTCTAGGCCTACCCACACAAGTGAGGTACCATTTTTCTCGGAAGACTTTGGGGAACGCGGGGTGGGTAGAAATTTGTGGATCCACGCAGATTCCAGGACTTTCCACCACAGAAATGTGAGGAAAATGTGTTTTTTTGGACAATTTTTTAGGTTTGCAAGGGATACTGGGTAACAGAACCTGGTGAGAGGCAGTAAAGTCACCCCATCCTGGATTCCCCTGGGTGTCTAGTTTTCAAAAATATATAGGTTTGCTAGGTTTCCCTAGATGCAGGCAGAGCTAGGATTCAAAAACTACAGCTAGGCACTTTGCCAAAAAAGGGTCATTTTTCACTGTGAAATTGGGGTGTGTCCACGTTGCGTTTTGCGCGATTTCCTGTCGCGGGCTCTAGGCCTACCCACACAAGTTAGGTACCATTTTTCTCGGAAGACTTTGGGGAATGCGGGGTGTGTAGAAATTTGTGGATCCACGCAGATTCCAGGACTTTCCACCACAGAAATGTGAGGAAAATGTGTTTTTTTGGACCATTTTTTAGGTTTGCAAGGGATTCTGGGTAACAGAACCTGGTGAGAGGCAGTAAAGTCACCCCATCCTGGATTCCCTTTGTGTCTAGTTTTCAAAAATGTATAGGTTTGCTAGGTTTCCCTAGATGCAGGCAGAGCTAGGATTCAAAAACTACAGCTAGGCACTTTGCCAAAAAAGGGTCATTTTTCACTGTGAAATTGGGGTGTGTCCACGTTGCGTTTTGCGCCATTTCCTGTCGCAGGTTCTAGGCCTACCCACACAAGTGAGGTACCATTTTTCTCGGAAGACTGTGGGGAACGCGGGGTGGGTAGAAATTTGTGGATCCACGCAGATTCCAGGACTTTCCACCACAGAAATGTGAGGAAAATGTGGTTTTTTTGACAATTTTTTAGGTTTGCAAGGGATTCTGGGTAACAGAACCTGGTGAGAGGCAGTAAAGTCTTCCCATCCTGGATTCCCCTGGGTGTCTAGTTTTCAAAAATGTATAGGTTTGCTAGGTTTCCTAGATGCAGGCAGAGCTAGGATTCAAAAACTACAGCTAGGCACTTTGCCAAAAAGGGTCATTTTTCACTGTGAAATTGGGGTGTGTCCACGTTGCGTTTTGCGCCATTTCCTGTCGCAGGCTCTAGGCCTACCCACACAAGTGAGGTACCATTTTTCTCGGAAAACTTTGGGGAACGCAGGGTGCATTGAAATTTGTGTATCCACGCAGATTCCAGAACTTTCCACCACAGAAATATAGGGAAAATGTGTTTTTTTTGACAATTTTTTAGGTTTGCAAAGGATTCTGGGTAACAGAACCTGGTGAGAAGCAGTCAAGTCACCCCATCCTGGATTCCCCTGGGTGTCTAATTTTCAAAAATGTATAGGTTTGCTAGGTTTCCCTAGGTGCCGGCAGAGCTAGGGTGCAAAAACTACAGCTAGGCACTTTGCCAAAAAAGGGTCGTTTTTCACTGTGAAATTGTGGTGTGTCCACGTTGCGTTTTGCACCGTTTCCTGTCGCGGGCACTAGGCCTACCCACACAAGTGAGGTACCATTTTTCTCGGAAGACTTTGGGGAACGTGGGGTGGGTAGAAATTTGTGGATCCGTGCAGATTACAGACCTTTCCACCACAGAAATGTGAGGAAAATGTGTTTTTTTTGGACAATTTTTTAGGTTTGCAAGGGATTCTGGGTAACAGAACCTAGTGGGAGCCAGACAAGTCACCCCATCCTGGATTCCCCTGGGTGTCTAGTTTTCAAAAACGTATAGGTTTGCTAGGTTTCCCTAGATGCAGGCAGAGCTAGGGTTCAAAAACTACAGCTAGGCACTTTGCCAAAAAAGGGTCATTTTTCACTGTGAAATTGGGGTGTGTCCACGTTGCGTTTTGTGCCGTTTCCTGTCGTGGGCACTAGGCCTACCCACACAAGTGAGGTACCATTTTACTCGGAAGACTTTGGGGAACACGGGATGGGTGGAAATCTGTGGATCCATGCAGATTCCAGAACTTTCCACCACAGAAATGTGAGGAAAATGTGTTTTTTTTGACAATTGTTTAAGTTTGCAAGGGATTCTAGGTAACAGAACCTGGTGAAAGCCAGTCAAGTCACCCCATCCTGGATTCCCTGGGTGTCTAGTTTTCAAAAATGTATAGGTTTGCTAGGTTTCCTGGGTGCCGGCAGAGCAAGGGTTCAAAAATACAGCTAGGCACTTTGCAAAAAAAGGGTAATTTTTCATTGTGAAAATGTGGTGTGTTCACGTTGCGTTTTGAGCCGTTTCCTGTCGTGGGCACTAGGCCTACCCACACAAGTGAGGTACCATTTTTATCGGGACACTTACGGTAATTCAGATTTGTAAAGCAACTGTTATTACCTATTGACTTTCGATGCATTTCTGCCTTCCAAATGAAAGACAATGTGTAAAAAGAAATTATTTTGAAAAATGACCTATAATTCTCATGCTAGTATGAGTATTACCAATTTCAGAAATGTGCAAATATCTACTGTTTCTAAACTCTATATTGTGTTCCCATTTCAGAAATACATAGGAGTCTTTCATACCGAATATTCCATGTATACATTTTCCCAGAATAATTGCTATATACCCGGTACATTATAAAAAACCATTGCAAGACGCTGCTCAGTTTTTGGCTCTGGGTTCGTCGGGTTCTTGGTGAACCTACAAGTCCTATATATCCCCACAACCAGTAAGGTCCAGTGGATGTAACGGTATATTGCTTTCAAAGAGCAGTCATAATTAGAAGAAGTTACAGGTGAAAACGTTGACAAAAAGGCTGTTTTTTTCAACTAATTTTCCATTTTTCCTATATTTAACTGTTAGTTTCTATAAAGAAACCTTGATGGATTTACACAAATGACCCCTTGCTGAATTCAGCATTTTGTCTACTTTTCTAAAATGTATAGATTTCCAGGATCCATTATTGCTTTCATACCCATTTCTACCATTAACTGGAAGGAGGTTTAAAGCACAAAAAATAGCAAAATAGGCTATGTCCCAGAAAAATTCCAAAACTGTGTAAAATGTTTTGGTTTTCTGACAAAAGTCTGTCATTCCCTCAAAGCTGGGAAAATGGAGATTTCAGCCCCACAAACCCTTTTTTGATACCATTTGCAGGGAAAAACCCAGACGCTTTCATATGCGGGACTTTTTTCCCATTTTTCCCCAAAAACCAAAATTTAGCTGTATTTTGGCTAAAATCTGGGACCCCTCCAGGGGAATCCACAAACCCTGGGTACCTTTAGAATCCCCATGATGTTGGAAGAAAAGGACGCAAATTTGGCGTGGATACCTTATGTTGTCAAAAAGTTACAGAGGCCTAATCGCGAACTACTACAAATAGCCAAAAAAGGGCTCAGCACTGGGGGGGAAAAGGCCCAGCAGTTAAGGGGTTAAATGATTGTTTATATGCAGGAAGGCAATTTTCTGTTTCTATGTGTGCTGCACAAGGCAGCACACATGGAAACAGCAAAAATGAGGAGAAATAAAGCATTTCTCCTCATTTTGCCTGGTCTTAATTTTGGTGCTGCCTCCTATTTACACTGCCCTTGTAAATAGGGGGCAGCGTCAAAATCAATGGGTGTTGCGGTGGAAAACCCACCGCAACACCCATTGCCCTCGCCTTTCACGCTAAATGCAGCATGAAAGGCTGCCTTATTTACAACGCAGCGTTAAGCCACTGTAAGAGACTTAACGCTGCCTTGTAAATAAGGAGAGGCCCCTATCGCCATCACAACGTCACTGGAAGTGATGTTGTGGTGGCAATAGGGGCTTGTCAATATGCCCCAGAATTCTTTATTTGAGCCTTTCTATTTCCACTCAGCACTGATGTTCAAGCGAGTTTGCTTCAGTTACCCTCGTCCTCCAGCAGAATTTTACCAGGGCACCCTGCCTGTATGGACCCTGGTGGAGTAATCTAAATTCAAGCCTGATTTGGGCTTGCGACAAGTGTTGTGGAAATTGGAAAGAGTTTTTTTAAAATGCTCGATTGTAGCTTGTTTAAGTTTACGGCGTCCTTCCCTTTGAGCAATTCTGAACCGTAAGATATTGAAGGCATGAGTTTGAGTCTGAAGAAGATGGCAAGTTGAGGTGTCCAATGTCTTACATTTCAAGGTTATAAAAGCAAACAGTAGATTATTTGCAATCAGTTGTCTCGATTGTAAATGGACTTTGTAGGTTAGATGGGAGTTTTGATGGACACCGAGGTACTTATAGGTGTTGACCTGTTCTAATACATTACCATCGGCCTGCCAAGTGAATTTAGACTCCCTGTTGCTAGCTTGGAATTTGCAGCAAAGGATCGTGGTTTTACCATAGGTCAGGCTTAGTCGCAAATTGTAGCTGATTTATCGACCTCTGTAGCCCATTTGGGGTTTTGCTGAGAAGAACAATGTTTAAAAAATTTTTTTTATAACAATCTTTATTGGCATTTTACAGGTTAATCCAATACTGTGTCTCTTATAGGATACATAGTAATAGCAGTACTTCTTTCTTAACAGGATCTGATTCACAATTTAACACAATTATAATAACTTATATGCCAGTTATACCAAATTGTAACTCCCCCATCACCCACCCTCCCCTCCCCTTCGTGTCTTGATGTCCTTTATATGTGCTCTCTTCTTAAGCTCAATAACCAACATCCTTAATGCAGTACTTTTAATCCAGCTTCAGACCTTCCTTCCCTCCCTCCTTTGTTTCCCGGGTTTTGTTGTGTACTGTCCACCTCTCCTACTTCTGCACCTTGTGGGTCTCTAAGGTCTGCAATCATCGCGGACCAAGTTTTTCATCATTCCTAATTTGTTTCATTCGGGTCAGTTCAGCCATCACCCATTCATTCAAACCCCTTAACCAGCTACTTATTAGCGTTGGGGTCAGGCTTAGCCATGAAATTGCCCCTCTTCTTTTTGCAAGAACCAGCCCCAGGAGCACACACCTTTTTTGGACTGGGTATTAAGTCCAGATGTACTGAATGTATTGTCCTAGGAATGGACCATCCTGTAGCCTTATGTATTTTCACTAGCACTCCCTCCCAGAAGAGACTCAAACTCCTGCATGCCCATTTCATGTGAACGAAGTGAGCCACTAATTCTCCGCATCTAGGGCAAGCATCCGAACGTCCCGGATAGATTTTACTGAATCTGTATGGGGTTAAATATACTTGGTGTACTATGTTATGAGGAGAACAATGTTGTCAGCATATTGTAGCCTTTTTATTTGTACCGTGCCCAACCTGGGATGATCCCCTTGTGCTAGCACAAGGTGGCTGTCGAGGTCGGCCATGTATATATTGAATAAACAGGATGCAAGAACGCACACTTGTTTTAAGCACATGTTGGTGTAGATTTTGTTTGTAACTCTTCAACCATCCCCTATCTTAATGTTTACCCATGTGCTGGAATATAAATTAATTATTGTCTCCAACAGTTTCGGTGGAACCCCCCACTTTTCCATTTTGTTCCAAAGCTGGGCCCTTGGAACTCTATCAAAGATGGCTTTAAGGTTGATATAACAGGATTACAGTTTACTGGATTTGGCAATCACTTGCTTAACCAGGAGGGTTACTACTAACAGCTTAGTTAGAGTACTCATTCCAGCCCTGAAGCCCGTTTGAGATTTTGGGATTATGTTTGAACTATAGGCCCAGTCATCTAAGTCAATCAGCAAGTTTGAAGCATAGATCTTGGCTTCTACATGTGTTAAAGCGATTAGTCTGTATTTAGATGGATTTGAGCGTTCACCTGATTTATAAATAGGCTGAGAGATACTGCCACGCCATGACTCCGGAATAGTGCTTGATACCGTGACATAAATTAAAACGTTGAGTAAGATATGAGGACCAGAGGTTGACATCCTTCTTAAATAAAGTGTTAGGAAGGCCACTGGGTCCTGGGGCCCCCTCTGACCAAAGACTTTTTTATGAATTGGCTACCTTTTTGTCGATAATCAGCAGGAAATCCATCTCTTCCTGTACCAAGTTTGTTGCTTTTCCTGGCTAAATAAACCAGGCTCTGCTTGTGGTAACAAGGAGCTGGGGGTCATTTTTGTGAGACGTTGGCCTGATATATTCTGTCCACTAATTAAAGTGGGCACCCTGTACCAGTCCAAACAACCCTTATGGTGATTTAAGAGGTCAAAGATAACCTTAGAAAGCTATCCAAGTGGTAGCTGTGGAGAGCAGCCTTCAGGCTTAGTCTTGAAGGAATGTTAAGCAGCTTGTTTTACCAGAATGCAGCCTTATTGTATTGGTTAAATGAAAGGAGAACCACACAGTAGTTATAAAAATATGTATTCATTATTATAACACACTCTAAATACCTCACAGTATCTGCTACACGCAGATAAACACAAAGCACACAATACTGTAGCACAAAAACAATCGTAAGTAGCAATAATACACAGTGGGCTCCAGGAGGAGACCAAACCATAAACTTAAATAGTGGTATAAGAACCACGACTCGAGTCAAGACAGTGTCTAGAGGTTGCAGAATCGCTAGGACCCCAAGGACCCATCGGGGGATGGGTGCAGCATGGGAACACGACCGAGTGCACCGTACAATTCTATGGGAGAGTCGCAGTTGCAGTTTTTAAAGTTTAAGGACCCTTCCCAGTGGATTACTGGGAAACCCTTTGGATCATAGGAGGTTGAAGAGCCACTCCACCCGTGGATACTGTAGTACCAGAGTTACCTATCCCAGGGAAGCCGGGTGCATAGGGCTGAAGTGGTGTCGGAAACTGCCATCGATCTCAATGGAGGACTTCAAGGAAATGCCACTGCGGGAAAGAAGAAAAGTGTTCGATGGAATCCAAAGGTGGATTCTAGATGAAGAGTGCCTGAAAGCAGAGGGGTCAGAATAATGGTCACTCAGGAGTGACCAGGGGCTCGGTAGACGAATGCCCACCGATGTCGGTTGCTTCAGGTGCGTTGAGGGGGTTCTTGATTCTGCAGCCACTGGGACCAGGAGATGTCGAGGATGACCAGGAGCCGGATACGAGCTGTCCCACAAAGGATGTCGAGTGCTGAGGGCTCAGTGTCTGGCTGGAGCACCAACAAGCTTTGGCAGCGGCAACCCACGAAGATGGACAAGAAAGGTTACAGTTTGGACCAGCAAGGTCCAGGAGACTCACCAAACACAGGGGAGTCAGGAAAAGCCTGGAACAACCAGGGGAGCCCAAGAAAAGCAGTGTTGACCCTCAAGAAGACCCATAGGCCAGAGGCACAGGAGTCGCGAGGGGACCTCAAGCAGATTTACAAAGCAACAGTCCACGGAGCACTCAGTGTGAGGAGGCTGGAGTTCTTTGGAGGAAATGATGCCAGAGGCTGGGGCTACTCGGAGCTTAGAGCACTTGTTTTGGGAACTCCAACAAGCATATGCGCTTGCAAAAGTACGTGGTGCACAGAGGTACATGTATTGCGGCCCCCACGAGGAATTCTGACCTCAAACTTGGTGAGAGGGCAGCTCAGGCCTTGAGAGACTTAGAAACCCACCTCCTGTGTTGCTGGAGCCTTTGGAGTCTGTAGGAGCTCAGGAGCAGCAGACAGGTCAGTTGCATTACGGTGCCTGCAAATGCAGGGGAGTGACTCCTTCACTCCAAGGGAGATATCTTCAGTTGTCCTTGATGCTCCACAGATCTTGCTTGGAGCCTGTATGGTGCACGGGCACATATGAGGCTTTGGACGGAGTGGGAGATGAAGTTGGGCCCAAACGAAGTCCAGCGAAGTCCAGAGTGTCCAGACGGTCGAAGGTCAGTGGTTTCTTGTTCAGAATCATGTCCACATTGAATATAGGGTCCTACAGCTAGGTAAGCCCTTTTTTACCCACAGGAGAGGGTTGGACAGATTCAGGGGACCCTCCCAGGGGAGGGTCTGGACAGTGGGGAGGTTACTCCCATGTCCTTTGTCCAGTTTTGCGCCAGAGCAGGAGCCAACGGCTCCCAGGACTGGTTTGAACTGGACAATGCTCAGGGACACCAAATGTGCCCCTCATGCAGACTTTCGGTCGCTGGCAAGCGCACCCATCCAGGCCTCATACACTAAATCCTGTCTGGGAGGTGGTCACACCTCCCTGTGACAGGATGCCAATTGTTCTGCCCTCCCCTGCTTGGGCTTGGCTCAGCAGCAGGAGGGCAGAAATGTGTCTCTGGTCGACAGCAATCATTTTGGGCTGCCCGGGACTAGAAGGCTGGTACCGGGAACACCAGGGACCTCACAAAGCTTGTTTCTAAGGGGTGGAATCATACCTCCCACACCGGTTACTGGTGTGGGAGGTATGATTCCACAATGTTTGACACCAAACACGATAGGGTTACTTTCAGTCGTTTTAGAGTTGGTCATCACGCGGTCGCGTAATTCCACTCTATATGTCGTAAATGGCTGTTGAACTAACAACCTGGGAGAATGGACTCCGTAGGCTGCAGGGGTGTCCTGCTCATGCAATGGCACCCTCTCACTTAGAACCAAGCACCCTGCCTTCAGGATTGTCAAGGCCTGCTAGAGGGGTGACTTATAGGTTTTAAGTGTAGTGACCCTTAGATATAGTAAACCTATGTCTTTAGTAAGTGGTGCATGCACCAACTTACACAGGCTACAATGGCAGGCCTGTAGATCCATTTTGCATGGCCTCTCATGGGTGGCATAATACATGCTTCAGCCCATGGGAGGCCTCTGGGGTACCTATGCCCTGTGTACATGGGTACCATATAATAGGGACTGACAAGGGTACCCCAGTATCCAATCTGGAGTGTACCTAAGTACATGACATAACCTTTTAGGGAGAAAGCAGATAGACTGGAGTCCTTATTAGCAGGATCCAGGTCAGACTAGTCAAAAACAGTGTAACATGAAGCAAAAAGTGGGGGTAACCATAAAAAGCAGATCCTACTTTCCTACAATTTTCTACTGAATTGTAACGATATGTGTTGGCCATACTGCATCTGTAATGCCAGCATTGTAGTGCCAATTTCTCCCATTTACCAATTTGTTTATTTCAGCCCAGGAAGATTTGGAATTTGTTTGCTTACTTGCATGTAATAGTTTAATCTAAAGGGCCATATTGTAGTTGTGTTTCACTGCACAAACCGCTTTTCTATAGTTGGACTTCATTTGGGGTATTTTCGACAGTTGGACTACCCCGCAGACCGGCCCTCCTGAGTTCTCTATTAAGTTTATTCTTCATTGTACGTAAATGTGGTGTGAACCATTCCTCCCGCTTGTGGATTATTCCTTGAAGCCTTGATGGAGTCGAAGGGAAGTTTGTGATGAAGATTCCCACAAAAGTTTCCCATTCCTGAATAGGCGACATAGCTGAAGCGAAGCTTGCCATTTTCAGTGGAAGATAGTTGGAAATAAAGCACATGATATTCCCTATTGACATATCTTTCCATATAAGGCACTTTAAATTCTATATCTGGGCAGATGTTGACAGGCATTGTGCTTATGGGGCCCGGGGGGAGTTCGTTCCAGATTAAATGTTTGAGCAAAATGAACACTACCTGATCTTACTTATCTTATGGTTGGTATGGCCTCTTCCAGATCAATTTGTGTAGCTGGGTGAGTCAACAAAATAATGACTAGGTCGTTCATTTGCTCCCCCTAAGGTTCCAACACTGGATTTATATCTTGTTCCACCTGCATTGACTGTTAGAGCACAGCTCCTATTGTCGTTGAGCTTCACAATGGCCATGTTCCATGATAACGTGTCGGGTGCTGGCTGAGAGTTTTGTTTGGGACACCTTTACTTCCTCCAGAAATTCAGAGAGTGTCATGGGTACTGTGACAATAGACTCCATAGTCGTTGAGCATTGACAGGCATGGTAAGCAGTAGTTGGATCGTGTTGTACATTTTTGATTATAGTGTTTAATTTTTGTAATTTGAAATAATTACCCTGGACGTGCACTGCAAGTACATTGATTAAGTCAACTTGAATGTCCAACTTATAAGTATGATATGTTAGTGCTGAAGAGATCACCACCATTGTGCTCTATAACTGAGGCTAAATGAGTACGCTTGAGGGTTGGCATGTGATACCTGCTACTATCAATTTCGGTGAGTGGGAGGCTGACTCTATTTGAGCCCTTTTATCCACAGAGGCAAATCCGGGATTGTCTATTTGGCCTGTGGTTTTATCACCAATGGTTTTCTTACCATTGGTGCATCTCTCCTATGATGTTTGGGCTCCTAATGATAGTTTTATCAGGGATAGCAAAGAGTATTAGTTATGTTTTTGGGTGAGAGAGGGTGAAGAACAAAAATGGTCTGTAGGTGATACATGAGACTGTTCAAAAGGACTTAGGACCACCTTGCGCCACATTGAGGAGTCTTCCTTGGCCCCCTCCATAACTGCATTGTTTAACCCATTGTGAGCCTGATTTGAGCAGGGCAACCCAGATGGATACTGATTCACATGCTGTTGGTTGTCTTGGGTTAGAACTCTCATCTTGTTGAAGTTCTTCATTCCATGAAAACTACAGAGCTGAGCAGTCCATCAGGAGCCTGGGACTGTGAGACCGTTGATTAGTTCCATGCACTAAACTTCCCCAGGAGCTGGGCCCTGGCATGGATGTCAGGTTGCGTCATTATTGGGGTGGTATGTTGTAGTATTGGAATTGGTTCTGAACTCCTTTCCGGCGTTCCTACAGCCCCTGTTGAGCATGGCACCAATTGTATTTGCTGTTTGCCCTTGGCTGTAGGTGGAGGTTGCTCCTTTGCCGCAGGTAATTTGTTGTTGTATCCAGACCCTATGTCTGCATGTACAATAGAGCAGGGCGGTTTGCACGTGATGGTTAAAAAGCCTGTCATGTTTGGTTTTCTGCGCCCCCGTAGCTTAGAATAGGGTGCTGTGGCTGTGATTCGACAGTCCTCCCTGCCGACCACCTCTAATTTAGGAGTTGTAGCTGAGACTGATGGACTGAGGTTGGTCGTTGACTTCTCCTTTGCCTCTTGTTTCTTGTTTGCTTTGGGCTTAGGTACCCCTCGTACTTTTCCTGATCTCATTCTGACTTGCAGAGAGATATCCTTGTGAACTGAGGTTCAGCTGCACCTGACGTTTTCAAGGAACAAGTGAGTAAGAAAGGTATGCATTGAAAGCAACTGAACTCGATGTGTGGGAGCTTCTCAAGCGGCGCAAGCCGCACTTGAACCTAGTCAGCAAGCTTCTGTACCAATCTCAGCTCAGCCCTTAACAACAGCGTCTAAGGCTGCATCACGCCATTCATAGTCAGCACTGGGTAGTGCATCCTTCATGTTGGTTCCCACTTCAATGGAATCTGCACTTCCCACCGTGCTTTTTTTCCCGTGCTGCAAATTGCTCCCCTAAAACACAGTTAGTCAGCCCTCACCAGCATTCCTTCAGCACCGCATCATCTTCCCTGCAGGGTACTCTCCAACAGTATACAAGGGGGGGGCACGAGCCTGCTGTTTCCAAAAGAAAGCAAAGTGTTTTGAGTGTCTTGGAGAATAGTCTCATTGACCTAATTACATAATTACAGGTTCAGGGTTTCCGAGACATTTCTCCCTCACTGCGGGGCCTGCTGGCTTTCTAAAGGGGCAGGTCTGCAACTGTAGCAGCTGCTGCCTGATGCCACCAGACAACAGCTAACAGCCAGGAAAAGGCTAACGGACCACCAAAGCCTCACTCACCTCACCTACCATCATTGGTGGCTGGTGGAATTTGAAACTGGTGGGGCGTAAGCAGAAAGAATAAACGTAGGCGAGCGAGCGCAGCGAGCGAGCCCGACGGCAATAAGGGGGTTCGGGGGTTCTCCCCCATGAAGACATTTTAAAAAATTGGCATCTTTTGGTGCGATTTTCAGCACTATTTCTGTGATAAATGGACTGAAAATTCAGTTCTTCTAGGCATTCATAAAAGAAAACTCATACATTATTTCAGAGAATTTCTGGGTTGCCAAGCAAGTCTGACTTCTGAAGAGGGCTAGGGTACTAAGCAAGACTGCTTTGGCTCTACCCTTTCCAATAGAAAACACTAGTTAGCGATGTGAACAAGTTCAATGGACAAATCTGGGGTCTAGGGAGAGTCCCTCTCCTGAGAAAGAAATTTAAAAAGATTGGCAAATGGTGCATTTTAAAGCAAATGAATGCAGCGATAAAGCAAGGCTTATTAAGCAGTGGGAACATATAGTCTTGAAATATTAAACACATTAAAAACAGCCCAGTATCTTCTTGCATGAATTTGTTCAACAGTTACTGTAATATGTAAATTGTTCTGCATGACAGCTTTAGCCCTTTAAAATGTATGCTTGCCCACTGTCTAGCACTGCATGCAGCATTAACTTTGGAAAAATATGCTCTAACCAGACTTCAGGAAGCACCCACAGCTGCTGGCTGTAACCAGTCATATAGAAATATGTGCAGACAGGTCTTTAAGCGAGATGAAAAAGTGGGTGCTCCCTATAAAGGAACATGCCAAATACATTTCTGTGATTCCCATAGTGTGCCTTTAGACAGGTATTTTGGTTTCTCTCTGAGATGTAATTTTATCCAGATAAATTGCACAGCAACTGACATACGCCTAAAGCCTGTCAGTATGATTGGCTTTGTCACTGGGTGTTAGCTGTTTAAGATAAATGAGTAACAACAATGACTTCTTATAAATAATTAACATTGAAAATGTTTAAATTCTGAAATAGTGAGTCTGTGAATTAAATAGCATTGAGGCCTGTGGAAGGAGCTTTGGCCTTCAATTATGTGTGCTTTATGTTAGATATGTATCCTCTTTTTCTCTGCATATCTTGTCCATCTGCACATCTTCAACCCCCCCTCTTTCCTCTTCAGCATCCTCTTTTCAATCTTTCCCGAATGCCCTTCGCCACATCTCTGTCACTTCACCGCCCCCAACATGCACTGCACTCCCTCTTTTGACATCAGTGTACCCCCTTCACACACATTTCCACAGAATTTCAGTTGCAAATGGAATACACAAATATTGTTCTGTGTGCTCTGCAGAGAGGCCAACCCACTGACAGGCACTTTGTTTGGCTTTAGCCTTATCGCCTGCGTTCTCAATCAAAGCCTCTCAAACACCTGGCATGGCTCAATCCTCAAAGTAAAGACACATTACCTCACTGAGTTCTCTCATTAGCGTCCTTAATGTTTTTTTCTCTGTGTAGATCAAATATAGACAAGGTAAGTGGAAACTTATTGCTGATACAGCGTAAAATGCGTATACATGTTTGGATGCTGCCGGAATCGAATTGTGTGTGAATAGATTACATTGTTAAAAAACCTTCACGTTTTGGTTGTTAACAGCGCAGGGATATATTTCAGGTTCACGTACAAGTCACATATGGAAAGCAAAGAGAAGATAAAACATCTGCTCATGGGCTTTTGCTGTTCTCGGTAAAGGGATTTACATTTACTTCATGGCACTATCGTGAACGTGCACGGCGTGTGAACAGCAGGATAGGTGGATGCTTTTGAGATGGCCAGACCTAAAAACAAGGGCTAGTATCGGTGGACGAGGTTCATCATTTTAAAGCACCCTCAAAGAACAGCATTAATGATCAGCACTAGAAGCAGCGAGGTTAGCTTGGTGGGTTTAGGATCTGGGCGTATCGTACACAGGGCGTTACATACTGATAGGGTCGACTCCTTTCGTATCGGCCAGAGACTGTGTGATCCGCGTGTCACCGGTTTAAATCCCGGCAGGGCTCGTTCATCTTTTCATCCGCCTCAGGTCGATCGCCTATTGTTCAAGAGCCAATTAACCGCCCGTTTAGTGCGTGTGCTCAATACGTGGTGCCAGTCGGCCAGCCAAGAATGGTACCCTCCTTCGCCATCAGCTGGACACTTTACGACTGCAGTGCCCTCGCCAGGGATCCTCCCTGGGACTTTACCATTATTCAAAGCCAGGATTGTAACAATTAATCGTTTCAGTTGCACTCTGACTGTAAAATGCCCTTTAACATTAGGACGCTATCTGGCCACGACACACTGCATGTTTATATTCAACATGATGAATGCATCCACCACCCTACAAAGCGCCCAGAGACTGTCAAAAGTGGGCTGAAGCAGTGCACAACCATTCTAATTCAATAGGATGATGATGTATCAGAAAGGCGCGTGCCAGTGCAGTAGTGCTGGTGTGTGACGTGGCTGCTTGCGTCACAGTGATTGTCGCTGTTCCTCTAGTAACAGATTAGGCTGTCACTGTGGTTTGTGCCGGACACAGGCAGCCTTCGTGTGTGCACTTCTGTCCTTTCAGTATTTATGAAGCCCATAGTCACACGTGGAGTCAGGCGAGCAGCTAGGACAGCTGTAGTGCCTTCCCTGTGTCTTCACCAGGTGTGTAATTGACAGCCTCTTTCCGTGTCTAGAATCACCAACGCACGCCTGGGGCCCTGTCTTCAAACACAAATGACTCCTTCTAGACCAAACCATCCATCCATCCATCCCACCCACTCACCCAACCATCCATCCCCTCAAACCCACCCATCCATCCAATCCAACCAGCCAGCCACCCACCCATCCATCCATCCACCTATTGTTCATCCACCCACCCACCCATCCATCTACCAATCCATCCACCCATCCATCCACAATCCAAAATCCACCAATCCATCCACTCACCCATCCATCCACCAATCTATCCACCCACCCATCCATCCAATCCAACCCAACCAGCCCCTCCAACTAACCCATCCTTCCACCCACCCTTACATCCATGACACAATTTATTGTTTTGAATCAAACACCGCAGATACACTTCTCAGTCCAAAACCAAGAACTGTTCCACTCTGTGACAGTTTTAAACCCGGGCCTGCCCTCTGATGTTACTCCAAGTCTTCACCACGTGTGCTACTCACAGCAGAGGCCAAAGACTGAATGGCCACGAGCCAGGCGGAGTTGTATCTGCTAAGCCGAGACAGAGGTACGTTGATGCCGGTGACTAAACAATGCAGCGGAACTTGCAATGATGGGGATTACTTCGAACGTAAATGCGCATGGCGAAAACAATTATAGCCCGGGGGAAGCTTCAAAGCGCCAAGAGGCGATACTCTATGCATCATGAACTGGACTCATCAAAGAAAGGACTCGACAGCACGCAGTGACCTGGCCGAGGCCAGTTCCGCTTGACTGACGTCTGTTATACGGGGTCCCGGGTCAGTCCAAGATGTCTTCCAATGCCCCGGATAATGCCCAGAGGCCGACGGGCTCTAGCGCTGCCACTCATCGCCAGAATGAGTCATACAGTCAGTCCCACCGGCTATTTAAAGACAAAGACACCGAGAGAGGTTTCTTATATATTAAAAAAAACAGAGAAAACCTAAGAAAACGGCCCCTTTCCTTCGAGGGCAACTTTCCGCCTCCACTTTGTGTTTTATTGTTTTTTTTGCATTTACATAGCGCTTCATACCACAAGGTGGGACGCTGAAGCGCATTTGCGAACAGACCAGTTAGTATGTTATGTATTGCGTAAAATCCCACTATAGTGTAACAGGCTTTCCCTTCTGATGCAAAACGTATTAAAGCAACATTTTCTCCCGCTACTTAAGAATTCTCCGGATCTTTGTGAAATGCTGATTTCAGTGGGATAATTTTACATCCACATCATCAAAAAGACGCTCTGTGGCCCTGAAATAAACGCACCGCATTAACAGAATCGGTCAGTCGCGGCTCGCGCGCGGGGGGGGGGGATTTTTTAAATAAAAAAAGGAAATCCTACCTGAGCAGGTCCGCCGTCCGCGCCGCCTCGGGTCCGACTCCGTTTGCGCCTGCGGCCTGCCCTATAGCCCTCTCAGCCAATCCTGGCGCTGCTGGCAGCGCCAGGATTGGCTTAGGACACGGTTACCTCTCGCCCGCCTGCCCATTAGGAGACCGAGGTTTGAGCCTTTGCTCAACCCTCGCTCTCCTAATGGGCATGCGCAAGCCAGTGCAAACACAAGTGCGCATGACTGGGCACGGCGCGAAAATTCGGTGCCCTTCCCCACTTATGCGCACTTGTGCTGCAGTGCTGCCTGCTGCCCCTGGTCCTCTGACAATCATGTCAGTCAACATGACGCAGGACCGCCCACCACCTTCAGACTCTGAAGGGGGTGGGCGGTCCGACGTCATGCTGACTGACATGATTGTCAGTTCTCCCTCGGCGTCTTTGAACTTAAGTAAAATGATTCAGTTTACTTAGGTTCAAAGACGCCGAGGGAGCTGCGGGCGGGGGGGCTACGCCCCAACGCCCCAATGGACGCACCGCCCCTGCCTACCATGCCCAGTCGAAGCCTCGAATAAGTGAAAGCGGGTAGGGAGCGCTGGCCATGGCAGGAGTCAAGCTGCGGCTGAAAGCGGTCGCGTGCAGTCCAAATGTAGTCCAAATGCAGCCGAAATCAGGCTGCAGATGGATGATGGGCTGGATGCGGGCAAAATGAGCCTAACCCCCCCCCCCCCGCAGCCTGGATAGCCTGAACGGGCCGAGCCAGGAGGTCAGGAGGTCAGGAGCTGCGTCCGCATCCTCTGTGTTTTCCACCTCCAACCTCCTCTAGTGGCACAGCATGTCCTATAGCGTAACTTAGCATCAACAGGAAACAGCAAAGTCCAAGTGTAGCAAATGAAACACTCCCTTTCAGCAGGAGAGTGGTGAGGGGGTAGGATGTAGCAGGTGGTGAATTATGGAGAGCACTGTCGCAAATATATTACTAGAGCATAGTGTGGTAGTGCACGGTCATTTACAGACAGCACACTTCCCTTTTCAATGAAAACCAAATTTGCACAGACATGCAGATTACTGATAAAACTATATAGTGCACGAATGATAATGTGTGAAAATCAGGTTTCATCAAATATTTTTCAATTGTGCCCCACCAAGCAAATTGTCTTGATTTGTTCTGATCCTAGTAAAATATTTGATTTCATCACACTTAAGAACTATAAAAATATGTGCTTCATTTGTGTGTTCCTAACTGCTGGCATACTTTGAAATATTTTTACAGTTCATTTGCAGGTATTTAAATGTAGTTGTGTGTTGGAAAAAAAGGACATCCTATAGCCTTTCCTTTCGCTCTCCCATTACCCCAGCAGTAAGAGAAAAAAAGTAAACAAAATCTCTATCAGTAATTTATACATGACCTCTGTCTCTGAAGGCTCAGCAAATGTGACAAGATAAAAACAAAATTTAAAGGCATCTTTATTGCGCATTTACATTCTGAACTCCGCATGGTTATGTTGGGAATGCTGCAGCACCCCCAAACCTATTTTCAGCGCTTATGGCCGTTTATGGCTCATGCTCTATCGTGAATTGGTAAAACTACCATCTGTATAACAGACTGTGTTCCATACACAAGAAAGTATAGTTTGGAAATAAAAGTTTCAGTTGCTTCCTGAGACCAGAGCCATTCCAATTACCTTGTATTTCAGATTTTGTGGAGCTGATAAAAGGTATGCAGCCCTCACAGGACTCTTATTGTCTGAAAGAGAGTGGCAGAGAGGGCAGAGATAGGATGAATAGGATTGTTGGAGCTCCGGACCTAGCATATGCCTTCCGGACTGTCAATTGTCCCAGAGTGGAGTGCGAGATACCACAGCCATTAAACGGAGTGGGATGCAAGAGTGCTCCTTGCGGGTGTTGAAACAGTGAACAGCGGCAGCATTTGGAAGTGTTTTGATGGTTACTGCAGCCCATTAGTCAGCCTACTGAGATGTGTTCCCATAGATAATTCTGCGCCAGTAGTGATAATTTCAAGAATCTGTTCATGGATTGATGGAGCAGCTTGGGAGCCACTAGAGACTTGTGCCCTGAGAGAGAACCATCAAGGCAAATGACTAGAGGCTCTACGCATGATTTGTGTGGAGGTGAAGTACACTTTTTCTAGAGGAGGGGGTTGGGAGTCCAGGAGGTGAGCCTGTGAGGCACAATATTCCCCTGCCAGTTGTTGGCTGAAAGTAGCTGTGAACACTTTCTGTTGTGGTGTATTGAGAAGTTCGGCTCTTCAGGCAGTCATAAGGTGGAGCATTTTGTTATCGGCACTACCTTATGACTGAATAAGGAGAGTAGAACTACACAATTTCTACACCTTGTCTCTGTAATCTGTGATTTGTGGAGAACATTGCTAGAAGACAGAAAGGAAAATATGATTTCTTTATGCCAAGGAGAATGGGGCATGGAGGTGTTCTCATTTAAAGACTGTAAACTGAACATATCCTTCTACCCATTGGAGGAAGGTGAGAGGATGTGGCCTAATGGCTAGAGCGGTCGACCTCGAAGCTGGAGAACCGGGTTCGAGTCTCGGCAGGGACGCTCAACATCCTGGGCAAATCACTTAGGGGCTCATTACGATGGCGGTCGGAAAAGCACTCCGACCACCGTGCTAGCGGGAAATCGCCGCCCGCAGGTACCGCGGCATAACCGCTGGCCAGATTAAGATGCACCGCCAGAAACTCCCCACCGCGGTGGTCGGATACCAGGATTCAGCGGCGGAAAAGCTGAAAATCCGCCCGTGGTGGTCAGATTTGCTGCGGAAAGGCCAAACACCGCCATTTCCCCAGCGGCCAGGAACACATGGAGCTATCCGCAGTATTGCCACCGCCATCCTCAATTGGCCGGATTCACCGCAGCGGTGTGGTGGGCTGTTTGTGGCATCGTAATACAACCGGCGGTCGTAACCGCATTCCGCATGGCGGTCCCTCCCTTTTGGCTCCGTCCGCCACCGCTGCGGAGGGGGATTTCTGGCGGTCCCCGGCACACCGCAGCGGACGGGAAATGGGCTATCTTTGCCCATCGTAATACGGCAGACGCAAGGACCGCAGATGGAGTGCGGAAAAGGGCATTTTCCACCACCGCAAGCACCACGGATGTGCTACCGCCCGCCATCGTAATCAGCCCCTATATCTCCTTGTGCCTAACAAAAATTAATGTGTCCATCTGTAAAGCAACTGGTGCTCATGTAAAGTGCTCTGATATCTTCAGGTCGCGTTCATAATATATAAAACAAAAAAAAAAAAGAAAATGGTAGAGTGTGAAAGAACTCTGTTACGGTCTGTAAACACTCTGCATGGAAGAATGTGCAAAGTACCATTACAACTACACTGAAAAACATGGAAAAGACATTGGAGGGCTTATCTGGAAAAATATAGGCAGTAGAACTGTTAGAAATTGAGGGCCCGATTCCCAAAGGTAAAGTGAGACGAAAGTCTAACTTTACAACTTTAGGTATTCACAAAGGGCATTTACTACTCGTAAATGCGCTTTGTGAATAATGAAAGTTGTAAAGTTCAACTTTCGGTATTCACAAAGGGCATTTACGAGTAGTAAATGCCCTTTGTGAATACCGAAAGTCGTAAAGTTAGACTTTCGTCGAACTTTACCTTTGTGAATCGGGTCCGGGGGCTCTAGCTGGCAGTAGTTGGCACCCTGTCCAAGCAGGGATCCTCACTCTAGGCAGGGTAAGGGAGTCAAACAGCTTAGATAACCCCTTGGTAGCTTGCCATGAGCAGTCAGGATTATCTCAGAGGCAATGTGTAAAGTATTTGTACACACACACACACACACACCCACGCACACACACACACACACACACACACACAGTAACACAGTGAAAACACTACAAAAAGAGTCCACACTAATTTAGAAAAATAGCAAGTACTTATCTGAATAAAACAAGACCACACCGAAAAAGATACACAAGTCAAGATATCAATTTTAAAACATTAAGCAAGTTTAATCAATAGAAATCAATGGATGCATTTTTTTTAGCATAAAGTACCTTAGATGCGTCAAAAATCAAAGGTGAGGTAAGACGCAGGGGAGGTGAGGTGCCTGAAAAACAAAGCAATGTGTTGGTTCCTTACTGGCAGGGGAGGTGATGCGTCAGTTCCTTACTGCTAGGCAGGGGAGGTGATGCATCGGTTCCTTACTGGCAGGGGAGGTGATGCATCAGTTTCCGGACATGCGGTCTCGGTTCCTTAGTGCTGTGCGGTGTCAATGAAGAATTGGCACCCGGGGCGATGCGTCCAAAATCCAGATGCACTGCATGGATGCGACAGTGGCAAAGCAGGTGCTGTGTAAATTCTAAAGCTGCGTCGGAGTTGGACCAGGTGTTCAGCAGAAGAGTCAAGGCTTTGGCAGGTGAAGTCTTTGATGGCCACGAGACTTCTTAACAGGAGGCAAGCTCTGCTCAAGCCCTTGAAGAACCTTGGAAGCAGGATACAGAAAGCAAAATTCAGTCCTTTCACTCCCAGGACAGAAGCAGCTGGCCAGCACAACAAAGCAACAGGCAGAGTGGCAGTCCCTCCTACCTCATCTAGCTCTTGTTCCTGGCGGAATGTCCTCAGTCCAGAAGTGTTCTGAATTTGGGTTGTCGGAGGTCCAGTACTTATACCCCTGTCTGACTTTGAACTAGGCAAACTTCGAAGGAAAGTCTTTGTAGTGCACAAGACCCTGCCTTTCCCTGACCTGACTCCAGACACACTTCAGGGGGATGGAGACAGCTTTGTGTGAGGACAGGCACAGGCCTAATCAGGTGTCAGTGACAACTCCTCCCATCACTCTAGCTCAGGAAGACCCATCAGCCTGGTGATGGTCCATCAGGATATGCAGGGCACACCTCAGCTCCCTTTGTGTGACGGTCTAGAGTGAATGCACAAGCAGCCCAACTGTCAACCTGACCCAGACGTGTATTCTACCGATAGACAGAGGCATGAATGGTTAAGCAAGAAAATGCCCACTTTGTAAAAGTGGCATTTTCAAACATACAATTCAAAAACCAACTTCACCAAAAGATGTATTTTTAAATTGTGAGTCCAGAGACCCCAAACTCCAAATCTCAGTCTGCTCCAATGGAAAATTACAATTAGAAGATATTTCAAGGCAATCCTCATGTCGCCCTATGGGAGATATAGCCCTTGCAATAGTGAAAAACGAAATTAGCAATATTTCACTGTTAGGACATGTAAAACACACCAGTACATGTCTTACCTTTTACATACACTGCACCCTACCCATTGGACTGCCTTGGGCCTACCTTAGGGGGACTTACAAGTAGTCAAATGGAAGGTTTGGGCCTGGCAAGTGGGTGCACTTGCCCGGTCGAATTGGTAGTTTAAAACTGCACTCATAGACACTGCGATGGCAGATCTGTGCCATGTTTAAAGGGCTACTGACTGGGTGGCACAATCAGTGCTGCAGGCCCACTAGTAGCATTTGATTTACAGGCCCTGAGCACCCCTGGTGCACTGCACTAGGGACTTACTGGTAAATCAATTATGCTAATCATGGAGAAACCAATTACCATCATGTTTTAAACAGAAAGCACTTGCACTTTAGCACTGATCAGCAGTGGTATAGTGCCCAGAGTGTTAACACCAGCAACAACTAAATTCAGCACAGGATCAAAAACAGGAGGTCAGAAGCAAAAGGACAGGGGAAAGCACGCCAACAGCTGACAGGTCTAACAAGAACAAATGCATAGCACCAAGAAAAAGGTGAATGCTCTAGATAGACATGCAAGAGAGGTGGATAAGGTGCTGGAAGAGGTGATGTTTGAGTCTGGTGCTGGCTTTGATGGCCATAGCCAGAGAAATGAAACTTCAGATAACTGACACAGAAGCACACAACTTTGTGTATGGGGGTTACTTGAGAGTTGGAAAATGTGTCTCTTTTAAGCAGGATCAATAGGGTACTTGTTGGGCTGTTCTGCATGTAACAGGAACAAAGAAGACAATTGTCAAGAAGGATTTAAGGACCCAGAGGCCAAGAAAGCCTAAAGTAGTGCTTGTGCGACACGCATGCAACTTTACTGGTTCCATCAGGTTTACTAGTTTACACATGATAAGTCTCTGAGTGGTTCATGATGGCCATAGACTGCCGAATTTTTTTTTAAAAGTCATGCTGGATTTTATTTCTGCTGCAACCTTTTAGTTGTGAAAAAATCAAAAACTAGAGGTGGGTGGTAGTTGCAGAGTTTTACTCTGTGGAATTCCGTGGAGTTACATAAAACTGCAAGATTCCGCTGATTTCCTCGAGCAGGCAGAATTCAGCACACCGCGCCCTTGCGCTAATTTTTAGCACCTGAAGCTTATTCCGCACTGTAAAATCAGCACAAACGGCACCACACAGCGCACCAGCAGGCGCTGCTTCTTTTTGCAGCTTGAGTACATTTTCCACTTAAGCAGCAGCTTTCTCAACGCGAACGGTAGTGACCTTCCACGAATGTCCACATTTAGAAACCTCACTGGGAGGCATTCCAGTGCCCAAAAATCGTGCTAGGGGATATAAATTCTTGCGTGTGTTAGCCAACTTCAAGTTGTCAAGCCACGAGAGAGAAAAAGCACACCACACGGCAGTTGGCAAAGTTTTTCTGGTACTCCGTGTTTCAAGCTGAACACGGAGTGGGCAAAACTCTGCAAACTCCACAGGTGGAGAGAAATCTTTCACCCACCCCTAAAAATAACCCATTCTATAGAAATTCTTGATTTTTTCATTCACTGTTACATTTTTCTGGTACCCCTAGAATTTCTCATCATTAGCAAAACCACATGTATGATGCCACTAGACAGGAAATTTGTCACACATCTCACTTCTAAAATAGCTGCCATCAGGATTGTCAAAGCCAAAGGGCCACATTGAGGTAGAGGACCTTGAAGTTAACTGTATCACCACCATACAGAACATTTGTCCCATACTTCAGTTTCCTTGTGTTTACAGGTGCTTCAGTGGTACTTCTAGAGTACCACTCTTTGTAGATAGGGTGAGACCACAAAATTGCAATATGGATTCATAGCTTGGTTTTAGGCACATATATATTTTTGGGTTCTCCAGTGAAAAAGTCAGGCTTGACTGGTTCTTTTTTAATGGATTGGGCTGCAGAGGATTCAATTTTGATTTCACAGTTTCAAAACTAGGTTTTTCATCTACCTAGTGCTTCATCTAGGAAACATTGCTGATTTATGTTATGAAAAGCCTTGGATGTCTTCTTAGCTCCTCTGGCTCATTCGAAGTGTGGATTGAATAGGCTTACTACTTTAACAGCCCTGTGAAGGAGGATGCAGATCCAGCTCCCAATCACAGGAGGAATAATGTTAAAAAGTTTGACTATCTCAAGTCTACTAAAACATCTGTCTTTTTTCCCAAATAACTTAAAAGAGATGGCAAGGCAGGAAGATGTTTTATTCCAGGCAGCTCCCAGACATCTGAAACATAGCTTCTCATGTGGGACAAAAATGCCTAGCACTGAATTTGTTGTGGAAAAGTGTTGAGCAGAGGTCTGCTTATCTAGTGGTGAGAGACTCTTTTTGTAGAAATAGCTCACAGTTGCTCCATCGCAGAATTTTTTTTTCATTTGTCCCTGAAAGAATGGGCACCTTTTCTTTTTCTTGACTGGCCGCATATCGTGAGTGAACCCTCAATCTGCAAAAGGTGTTTTGTTAGTTATGTAAAAATTTTTTATAAAGCACTTAGATGCCCAAGTAGAACTTCCCAGTGCTACTGAAGACCAAGAGGAAGGACTAAAGCTGACTTAGAAGAGTCAAGTTTTGCGCTGTTTCTTAAAACTGGTGATAGCGTGAATCAGGGGCAAAATTTAAATAAATATGGTTCAACCTTTATCCTCACCACTACTTACAGGGTCAAGCTCCGTGCCTGTCCTGGAATCTTTGGATAAATCACCTCAGGGGATGGATCTTTGTCGCCGTATTTTGAATCGGGAGCTATTTCATCATAATAAGTCAAATCGCATTAACAATTTTAAGTTCAGTCAATGAAATAGTTTTATAGGCTTCATTTCTCATAAAGAGATTAGTAAAATTATTTTATTCTCTTTATTCAGATTAGTCAATTAATCATGTAAGTTTACAGAAATCTCATCAAAAAGAATGAGTAAAACAAATAATCAAATAGTGCATTTTGCGCTTTCCATAAAGGATCGAAATCCGTTTTCTAAAGATCATGATCAGAATTTGAAGGTAGTGGAAATCATGAAGAGTTCGAGTTCAAAGGAAAAGAGTGAGTTATGAGGGAACATAAAGCTCAAAATAAAATTAAGCAGTATAACTTCCCATGAAGAGGAGTTCATGAAACTCAGGCGAGTCGCATCAATATGAGCAAACAGTTGCAGTAGCTATCTGTAAAAATCAAACATCAAAGTAAAGTAAGGCAAGGGATGAGCAGCAGCAACAGTAGCCACTGCCATCAACGAAATGGGTCTGGGACGTTGTCAGGGTTCAGAGTCAGAGAAGTAGTGGTTAGCATCGAAACTCACTTAGAACATGTCCTAGTATAAAAAGGCAAAATAATATGTTGCAAATTGTGTAGCAGGCTTCTCCTTCCTCGTATACAATCCAGTAATAGCATTCGACGGAGAGCAGGTTCAGCTCTTCCTTTCCCACAAAAAAACATGCAGCTTGCAAAGTTTTATCACAAAGTTTGTTACAGGCATCTCACCTTTTAGTCTTCTTGATTTATAATTCTCCCTTCCTATAGGCATGGAACACAGTTAACCTTTGACTTTTAAATGTTTCATTGTTTACACAGTGAACTGTGCTAAAGAAGAGAAACATCAACTTGCAAAATACTGTTTAGTAATGCATTTCATTAACCCAAATGAGAAATACTGATATAAACTGTGCAATATTCTCTTCAAGCATTTTGTGAAACATGGTGAGAAAATAGGAGGTTTAGTCATTAAAAATAATATGTTGCTTAGTAAAATAATACAATATTAAACCAGAATATTCTGCAGTTATGATGAGCATTTCTTAGCGTGTCACATTAAGGTCAAGTTTCAAAATTATATTGTGCACATTTCAGCAATATCAAGTTCACTTCTAGTTGAAAGAAACTTGTATTTAAGCATTTCTTGCTGCCTATACTAATAACTATGACTGCCTAGTGCAGCTTGCACATTTAAAATGCATGTCATTTTCTCTTTAAATTGCACCTTAATCATTGCACATATAGCTGTTATTTTATATAATTTCCCCTTAATTAAATTATCTCTTTCACTGCCTTCACTGGGGCTAAGGCGAGCCTGGAGTGCGAATGTGAGTTCCATCGGTTAGAGGCCAAACATTTGATGGACCTTTCTCCCAGTCTGGCTCTCTTAAAACTAGGCTTAATGGCCAGATTGGGACTAAAGGTTTTCAGTACACTTGATCCCTCAGCATTTTCATTTTTAGAATCGCTGGCAGCCCAACAACTGCTTATTAAAAAGGCCTAGCCTGATACACCCCCATTGCCAACAGCATCCTAGGGCTCCGCTAAAGGCGCTAGAGTTGATACCCTGATGAACATTTGGAGGAAAGTGTGAAAAGATACAGCGTGGAGGACTTTCACCCTTGCAATTAGGCTACACATGTCCCAATGCTGTAATGCAAAAACGTGATTGACAACTTAAGGTATATTCAGATTAATTATTAAGTAAAAGCATACATACTGTACATCTAACATAAACATTTGTAAAAAATCTGAATTACCAATTTTTTGTTATGCTGCATGTGCATTGCTCCTGTTTACAAATATTGGAATCAACTGAAAACATTTATATGACTGGAAGAGGTGCAGGTAGGAAATTCTCTTCTAACCACTGAGTAAAGGCTTCATTCCCTGGTTGCAGAGTAAGGCCCAGTAACTCCGTCCTCACCCAGAAGTTACCCGGACTAGGGGCTCTGGTAACTTAAGGAGGGCAGAGTTATCACGTATTATGAGAGGGACCCATAAATATAGTTAGTCTCTGGGTGAAAGACATACAATGCTACGGATCTCCTAATTCCCAGTGGCCCAGGGGCACAGTAATTCATGTTACTGGCACCATCAGAAGGAAGAAGCCACTCTTAATGAATGGCTACATTTTTTTACAGCAGGCTTTGAAAATATACCTGACCAGTTTCCAATACTAATAAATGACTTGTATTCATAAATATAATAAAAATACCTTGGTGTCATTACAACGAACAAGAGACAAATGGGAGAATACAGTGGGCCGAGTGTTGAATGACAAAGAGTGGAAAAGAATAGTGAGCAATAGTGCGTAATAGTATTTAAAACTAAAAAATGTTGAATTAAAAATGTAAACGTTTGTTTGGATTTAGGCTCAGATTAACCATACAAGTTCCAATATTAACAGTAAACACCCATTAAAGTCAGCATTTGTACATCAACATTTCGACCCCTATGAAAATATTTGTTGAGGAGACTTCATCAGGTCCATATTGGTAGCCACCTCTCACCAGAGGTCAAGTGCACAAGGTCTAATCTCTTTGCACCTACAATCCACCAATTTACGGATCCCCTTTCGATGATGATCCAATGATCACATATTCCGAGGTATACATGCGCTGCAGCCGTCAGAAGCTGATTTAGTACAAGCTATGAAACAACTATATATATTCATATATATATGTGTGTGTGTGTGTGTGTGTGTGTGTGCGTGCATGTGTGTCTGTGTTTGTGTGTGTGTGTGTATATGTGTGTTGGGGCATAGTCCTTGGCTCGAATTCCAGTGAACAAGCCCGACTTCTTCTAGGGGCTTTCACACTTGCTTGCACTCAGTCTTACTCATCACCCATTTTCACTCTGTCTCATTCACTACAATCACTTACTCTCAGTTGCACTTGCACTCAGGTTTACTCACTCTGACTCTCTCACTCTGTCAGCCTCACTGACTCACACAGTCTCACTCATTCTGAATCTGACGATGACAGATTATGTTGAATTGCAGCACGTGGCACGCGGCATAGCCAATAAGTCTCGCTTTTGGGACCTTATAAGTATTTAGTTATGCAGCACAATATCCTTGGTGCAACAACATCAACTGTTGCATGGCTAAACACTTATAAGGTCCCAAAGGCGAGACCTATTGGCTATGCCAATGCTTGTTCATTTTGGTGTGAGCCGATCTCTGAAATCAGGGGTTTGGTGCCTGTGAGGTTGGCTATGAATAAAGCTGAAGTATGACCTATGGCTAATGAAATGATGGGTAAAGTTTGAGGCAAGTGAAACTCCCTTTATTAGGTGCAATAAGAAGCTAGAAAGGTTGTATTCTTCAAGAGGCAGAAAAGGGCAGAGTCAGGCCTTTGCTTCAGCAGGTCTGAATCATGCCTACTGCAGCAGGTGAATGGATGGAGCATCACAGTACAACATGGGGTGGGGCTTGGCTGGGGCTTTAAACACCCCCTTCCATCCTTTGAAGGACACCCTCCAATGCCCTTGTTCTGTATAAAGGATGACTGCAGACAATTTGGGACCCTGCTAAATGAGGGTGATGTCCCCATGTGCAACCTCCGAGTGGCAAAATCCTTAGCCTAAGATAGGCTGCTTTTGAAATTGGCTGAAGAGTATATGTTGAAGGATGTATCACAGCGCAAGCCGTCCACCGTCTCAGAAGAAAGTAAGCATGGGAGGACATTATTTTCATAGGACAGCCCTCTTCTCAGTCCAATTATTATGCTGCAATTGCCGTGTAGTGTAGTGTAGTACCAAATCA